>JAQFYG010000136.1:0-47152 GCA_034694325.1 Entomobrya corticalis
CACCATCCCCGTTGGATGAAGACGTTGCACCATCCCCGTTGGATGAAGACGTTGCACCATCCCCGTTGGATGAAGACGTTGCACCATCCCCGTTGGATGAAGACATTGCACCATCGTTGGATGAAGACGTTGCATCATCGTTGGATAAAGACGTTGCATTATCGTTGGATGAAGACGTTGCATCATCGTTGGATGAAGACGTTGCATCGTCGCTGGATGAAGACGTTGCATCATCCTTGGATGAAGACGTTGCATCATCGTTGGATGAAGACGTTGCATCATCCTTGGATGAAGACGTTGCATCATCCTTGGATGAAGACGTTGCATCATCCTTGGATGACGACGTTGCATCATCCTTGGATGAAGACGTTGCATCATCCTTGGATGAAGACGTTGCAACATCCCCGTTGGATGAAGACGTTGCACCATCTCCGTTGGATGAAGACGTTGCACCATCGCTTCCCCTTGATTCGACGCTGCCGACGAAGGGAAAGGGATATCTAAAAAGGACATACGCAGAAATGGCCTTTGCACCAATACCGGTTATCATTAAGATGTGTTATAAACGAACTCGTAAATGGTTCAGATGTTTTGTTGAATTGATTTTAAGTTGTAATGCAATAATTTTTTTATTTGAAGGATGAACCCGGAACTTCCGCTCCAGAAACTCCAAGTGCCCCACCGACCCCTGGTGGACCCAGTGCTCCAAGAACTACGGGAAGCATGTCAAAACAAAGTCCTGAGGATGTTGTGCCCCGTATGAAAATCGTAGAAATGATTGAACTCGGTAGATATAGAATCAAACCGTGGTACTTTTCTCCTTATCCAAAGGTATATTTTTTAGCAAAAACGAGTTTAGCTTAACGTGTATAACATATCTGCATAATATGCTGATGTGATGAACTGTGTAATTCAAACTCAAACATATATGTGTACTTGTTTTTGGAATGATAGGAATTAATTGGTCTCGAATGTATCTACATTTGCGAATTTTGTCTAACATTTCGCAAGTCACAAACATGCTTAAGACGACATTTGACAAAATGTAGACTGAAATATCCACCAGGCAAGGAAATTTATAGAAAAGGAGAGATCTCGGTTTTTGAAGTCGACGGACGAAAGAATAAGCGTTACACTCAAAATTTGTGTCTCCTCTCTAAGTCATTTCTTGATGACAAAACTCTGTAAGTGTTAACACTTTAACATTTTATTCGTAAATCTTCATATAATAGTACATAAAATATAGAGATTTTTTTTTCTATGTTTTCTTACAGCTATTACGATACGGAATCGTTTCTTTTTTATGTGATGACACAATTCGACAGTCGCGGTTTTCATTTGGTGGGCTATTTCAGTAAAGAAAAAGAATCAGATGATGATAATAACGTTGCCTGCATTTTAACTCTGCCACCTTATCAGAGAAAGGGATTTGGAAGGCTGCTTATTGAATTTAGTAAGCTGTTAAATAATAATAATAAATTACGTACATGCTACTTCACATTATAATACTAGTTCATGTAATTTGTGAGGGACGACTTAACGTTTTTTATTATAGGTTATGAATTGAGCAAACGTGAAGGAAAACTGGGTTCACCTGAAAAGCCACTCTCTGATCTTGGTTTGCTCTCCTACCGAAGTTACTGGTCACAAACGATTCTCAACATACTAGTCACTCGACAGACTGGAGGTGGAGATAATGACCGGACTCAGATTACAATAAAGTATTTGCAAAGGCAGTTTTTATCTTACATTAACTCAATTGTTCACAACGTTTATTAGTTTATGTTACTAATATTTGTTCTTTGTCCTTTCGATTTCAGTGAAATTTGTGGTATGACTTCGATGACGAAACAGGATGTTATTTCTACCTTGCAGAATCTGAACGTTATCTCCTATTACAAAGGACGTTTTATTGTAATTCTCACAAGAGAAATGATTGAAAAAAGCGAGAAAGCATCCAAAAGAGCAATGAAAATTGATCCAAAATGTTTGCAGTGGACTCCAATAGACTGGTCGAGACGAAACTGTTGGTGACGTAAGGAATTCAAAGAGGCTTAATTATAAGTACAACAGTTTGTACTCTGTAGTATTGCATTTGTTAAAGTATTAGTTGTTTAAATAATTTATTAGCAGTCGAGATCTTATCTTGTAAATCAAATTCACGATGATCGTATTTGACGCCTTTTTAACTGCTATTAATTGTAGTACTAAGTTATATTAATTAATTTACTGAATACTACATCTTGGTATTTCTGTGCGTTATGAATATGACTATTGACTATGCATGTGGATGTACATGAGCTATTTAAAGTTAAGCATGATATGAATACATTGTATAAGCCAGGAAATAGGTACGAATTAAAATGGAACTGTTTATGTTTATTGTTGCATTTATTATTGTTATTATATGGAACATTAAATCGGTGCCTAGTTTATAGTGTGAAGTTATATGTACAATGTATGTTCCTGTATCGTGTTTTCTAGCAAACGAGGAGATATGTTGTAGTGCCTATTTATATTTACCGTCTACTCCACAACAAAGTACCTTTATCATTTCAATTTACGTGCAATGTTTGTTTTCACAAGGGAACTTTTCACTTTTGAAGAGTTGTTTTTCTGCATAGGTATTTACACTTAGATGCAATAGGTAAGTCATGTTACAAGTACAATTATGTCTAATTGTAAATATATATATATACTTGGGAGTTTTGCAGCAGGTAGTTTAACCGCTTTAGTGCGCAATTGGCGTAGTTCATAGTTCGAAATGCATTCGAAAAATTCTATAATCGAGCCAAAGCATTAGCAGTTGGGAATTAATTTCCGGATACTAACTGACTGTTATTTAAAACTCATCTTCTGTCCGTTTACTTTGGGCACCACAACAAAGTGCATTCTCCAGGGTATTTCTGACAAATGGTCAATCTTCCAAAATCTCTTCTGACAATTCAATTATCGTACGGAAATAATATTTTATAACAGTAAAAAATGCGCTGTAAATGTTGCGTCTCTTGAAACACATCCCTTTTAATTTGACCAGCTCCAGATTCGTCGTCTTTTATAGACAGGTTTCTTGCTTGCGTAAAAGGCATTCATCTTGTCAATTTTGTAAATAACCTGCACGCGCATTTTATATTATTCTTCTGTAAAAAATATATAATATTTAATAATATAAATAAAAATGAAGCTAAAAAGTTTGTTTGTCTAAAAAGGACGGTGATTAATTAGGACATCTAGGAATTTATAAGCTCATTTATCTTAATATTTCCATCTTTGTCTTTATAAAAGTATCTGTTATTCTTGATTGTAAAAATACTTCATCAAAATCTTTATCTATATCATGTTCCACTTCATGTCTTTTTGGTTGCATGAATTTAAATGAAATATCAAGAGCTCCCTCGGATCACAGAAATGTCCTTTTTTAATAATGCTTATCAATTCCGGTAATCAAAATAAATGATCGTTGGAACAAAACATTTGTTTACCTCCTCCGTAAGATGAGTTTCATTCTTTTCCATTAGAATAGATTTGAATAGACGTGTACATACCTGCTACACACATTACATAATATACGTATCATTCTACACATTTCATTATATGCGATGCTCACAAACAACAATCCTTAGCATTATATTTCAACGGAAAGCATCTCGTGGAGTGGATGATGATGGGCAGCGAAACGTATGCGTATGGAATGCGGTATTAGTTGAGATAATCTACTCTAAATTTCTAAATACCATACATTACTTTATAACCCTTTCGAATTGCTCACTGGTATCACCAAGCAAATTAATACAAAGACGAATACGGACTTATGTTTATCTTCCTATTTGAGATTGAAGGATTCCTCAATAAATAAGCACATACCTAACTCCTAAATACTATAATAAATAGTCTTGTTCATTACGATGATGATGATGCCATTTGACATTGCTTCTATTAATAAGGATATTTAGCTTGATTATAAGAAATTCAATTCACTCTGTGCGGCCGATCGGGCGTTCCAGTGACAAATTTTGGTAGAAACTGACAACCGTAAAACTTTTCTGATTTGGGCAAATTTAATATCATATTCGAATACACCAAGCTGATTGCTTATGGCATCCATCGGCTAGTTTTATCAAGTAAAAATCTATGTTGTCTTAGCAACTCACAATGAGAGATTTTCAACTTTCCACTGATCCTTCAAGACAACGTTACAATGTCTCTCTGTTCTGCCATAAGGGAACCTTCTCCTAAGACAAGATGAAAAAGTGAAAATTCTTTTGTGGACTTATACGTAACTACATATTATTATTATGTTGCATGGTTACGACTTACGACGCATCAAGTGATAGAGGTGATCGAATGAAATAAGTTGCCATGCATCATCATCATCTTCTTCTTTATTCTCTTTTTTTTATGAAAACATGCTGGTAGTATTTATATTACGAGCAATTAAGAGAATTTCTTTTGAAGCTGCACAATATCAAGTCCATAGATCTTTTGGACAGCAAAAAGGTAAGCAAGGAGACAGGCCGACTTGATTTACTTCGGTCATACAATCTCACAGAGAGTCAATTTATTTACATGTGTGATATCACCGCATCATACCATGCAGCGCTTCATTGTTGTACAGGCATTTTTAAATTCAACATTTAACTGCTGCTGCGTTGTCGTGATTTTGTTATATGAGATGTCGTAATGTCATATAGCGTCGTCCTGTGTCAAATATTTATATTTGTGTTGGAGAATTTCAAAACTTTTTTATTTTATCAGCTATGTCGATTTGGTTTTCATTTAGCCCGGTTTAGGTCCGGTGATCTTTTGTTTCGTTATTTGTCAAATCATTGATCTTCATGTACCCTCCTAAAAAGAATTTGTATCCCAGTCAACTCTATTTTGGTCTGTAATTATAATTGTTTTTTGGTTAGGATTGAATGTCAGAATCAGATTACCTCTGCTGTCTACACTTTGAATGTAAACTACGTATGTGCCACGACAAAGTCACAAGTGTAAACATTAACGGGTTTTAGGTTAATTAAATTAAATTTCTGAAGATATTTTTGCGGCAAGTTTCAATTTAATCTGTATATTTGAAAACAGAAAGCGTTTCTTGCCATCAAACATGAAATATGGAAAGTTTTGTTTAAATATTATTAATATTATTACTTACGATTAGTAAACTGGTTAGTTTTGGTCCAGTTTAAAACTAGTAGAAATCTTTTGAAAGGGATTCTTTGAAAAAAGAATTCAGGTATGAAATCGAGATACTTTTTTATCCATAAAAATACTATTTAACTTGATGCATATGAAATGATCAAGATTTATTTCAGTCGTGATGCATGCCTTACATGTAAAAAATTATGCTTCCAAGAATAATAATTCTACTGCAGTGCCCTCTTAATATGACATTCATGAAAACTTGATCTGTGCAGACGTTGGACCTGACTGGATTACCATGAATTGTGCAATTGTATGTTTCACGAGCATTATTTTTTACATGATATTAGCATTATAAATCTTTACAAGATTCTATTACGATTTTTAAAATATCATTGTTGGTTCTATTTATGCATACTTATGTATACGGGGAATTTCTTTTCTCTATTATGTAGTGATTTAGAGATAAATAAGAAAAAATAAATAAAATATGCTGTGTTAACTGCATTCATATTCTAAGAAGACATTATTGTTTAATACGGATATATTCTATCATGTCCGTGTATATGGCCCTACAAATTTTTTATGAATAATGAGACTGGCTGCTACGAGCAGATCGTATGAAGAATTATGTTTTCGCTCGCTGGATTCCCATAATATTACAATAATAAATAATAATAAGATACATCTGTAAGCGTACATGCCTACTATCATTTTTACGGACTATCTGGTAGAAACCCTACTCCACCCTTTTGTTTAATACCTCCTTCCGTTTTTAATCATAATCTCATGTTATACATGAAAAATCAGAAAATGATCTGATGCTTTTTGAGCAAGATGCAGATGATGATTATGCTCCTTTCCTTGGACCTTCCTTTTACTCTCATCTTTCATTCCGAAAACAAAAGGGTAAGGCAATTCTCGTCGATTCGATTGCCTCGTTTCTGCCAAAACTTCAATTTACTAGCAAGTGCTGAGAAGACCTGGGTTAAAAAACGACAAGGGATGGAATGAAGATGAAGAACGAGACAAGAATTGAACCGAGAGAGAATAAGATGAAGAAAAAGGGTTTTCAGAACAAAAAAAGCACATTAGTTTTCCAATCCTTCTTTCCTGGAACCTAAAACAATTCATTGCATGCTTGTCATGTGATACAAATATATTCCTCACTACCATCGAATCGTCTGTACCACCGTCAATCAGCTAAATGAGCAAGTAAGAAGGTTGGAATGAATGTTATATAGTAAGTCAGGAGCAGAAGAAAAGTGCTTTTTGCAGTGCAACAGGTATGTATAGGGTTGAAATGGTGATGACGAAAAAAGTAGAAGAAGAGGGAGCAGAAAACACGTAAATTACAAAGTTGGAGTCTGTGTCAAAGCCAGCAGCAGGGAAGCTGAAAAGTTGCTTGATAACTTGGCCATCATCATCGTTTTCTTGTGGTGTGGCTGGTGGTTGTATAGAAGCAAACAGCGATGCTGCCTCATTTTTACCTGCACACATTCCCGATTCCCATGAAGAAGGAGCGCATGAAAACATCTTTAACGTTGTATATAATTCTTACGATTTTTAACGTCGGTTTCTTCTTCTCTCCAACAAGCTAGGTAGGTAGATTAGACTGTCATGCAGGTGAGTATCAAGTCAGATTTACGTTAGTCTGCAGTGCACATACACATAAAATTCCATATTATTATTCTTTGAGTTGCCTAAATAAGCCTTCTACTAGCATGTTTCAACAGGTAGGTACCACTTCTCATGCTTCTTGGTACCTGTTGCTTCAACAAGTCAGCGTCAGCGTATCTACATATATGCCTTTAATATATTGTTTTCATATGAGTATTATAGGTTCACACATGTGGGATCTCGAGATCTCCATTTCTTTCATGAGATCATTATAGCTTATTACTTAAGCTTTTTTTTCTTACTCGCACATATTTACACACATTGTTTCTTTCAGTCTGCTGCAGAACTGCAGCTGAGTGAGTTGAGTTGAGTGAGACTCGTCCCAACTTTAAACTCTCATGAGACAAAGTTGCTTTCCCCGTGAGTTCATTGTATGTCTTGATGCTTTTTATACTCAACTGGATTCTTTGGGCATTGTGAAACTACACATACGACGGTCTACTGCCAAGTAACCAAACCAACCACCGAATGCGGAGAGATAGATACATGCACGGATGGATGAGATCGGTGATACCACATATTCAATCCTGCATTATGACTATGAGTAGAGAGAAGGATCCTGAAAATAAGATGGGCAAGAACATTTTAGTAAATGAAAAAAAAGATACATGGAAGTAATACTTTAAGCTCTCTAACTGATTAGAATACATAGTTTACATTTGATGCCAGGATTCCGTGCATGGCACACAATACAATAATTCGTAAAGACTTATTGTTAGTAAAAAATGCATTTGACTTTTCTGATTCTCTTGAAGGTGTACACATTCAGGAAGATGACAATTTAATACAGCTGGATGATGGTTGTGCTAGCAAAAATCTATGCTAAAGTAGTCTACAATAAAATATGTTATTGGAAAAAGACGATGAGATCAAGAAAGGTAAAATGGTAGGGTTTAATAAGATCTATGCTAGAAACACACGATGGTGATGATGAAAAATAAAAATGAAATTTCTTAAATAAAAGAACAAGTCTCTCTCTCTCTCTGTACAAGATATATTATATTTGTAGTCTGTAGTAGGAGAAGCAATAACATTTAAGATTCAACTATAGTTAGTTATATAAAAAGTAATGATTTAATGGTCACTTCAAAACCATTTCATAACCAGGTATATAGCTGCTACTGCAGTTTCTTCAGCGTTATGGCAGTATGCTGCTTAACCTACTCAAACATTAATTTTCCCTTTTTGCTTGCTCATTTAATTCTTCGTCTTTTTTCTACCATATAGGATATAATGATCAATAGCACGATGATGATGATATAGGAAAGGTAGCCAAATGAAGTTTGAATTTGAAGCAGTAGAGAAGAAGGGAAAAGAACAAGTTTTTTTCATTTCTTCTTCTTTGCCGTTGTCTTGATACCAAATAAAAAACCCTTCTGTAGCTGGCCTGGAGACGGCAACCTGTTGAGCTGAGATTCTAAAGCCGTAATAATACCAAAACTCGTTCCTACATTGGCAAAAGACATATAGTTGAATTTTGTTGTTTCTAATTTCATTACCAACATCAGCAGCAGAAGAAAGAAGAGTTGCTTACGTACTTGGACATATAATGAAATATATACTGTATACCGCATTTATTTATTATGGAATACTGACAGACTTAGAACTGAGAATGCAGTGCAGCAGTTACTTTGAATTTAACATGAACAGAAGATTTATCTGCTTACTAAATGTGGTCTGCTCTCTCTCTCTCTTCAGTTTTGTTAGTGCATCATATAATGCATGAAAGCCAAACAGCCTGGCTTTATACTTGATCGTTGTTGCTCGTCTTATATTTCAAAAGAAATAAATATGCCTAAGAACAAGAGGAAAAAAGGTTCTTATGAAAAGGATAAAAAGATGATGACGAAAGAGCGTATACATTCAGGTATATTTACTTATTTTTAATATATTTATACTTCTTAAGCACAGGTAGAGGGATATATAATATTTGTGTACTTGTATGGTGTAGTAAGCTATTAAAATTTTTATTTAAAAATGTTTTTGTTATACCTCCAGCAGAGAAGTGTGGAGCAGCATGTAGCATGACTTGAAAAAGACGAAAGGAATGAAATGAAAAGAAGAAAGACAGGATCAGGGCAGGGTAGGTTTTTGAATGGTTGTAAATACCAGAGGGTATCTTTTGGCAGGTACGAAAGAGAGAGAGAGAGAGAGAGAGAGACAGAAAGAGAAGAAGAGTGAAGGGGCTCAGAGAGACGGGGTGGAGGTTTGCCACTGACTACATACTTTTGTCATCGGTATGATTGGTTCATTAAGCCTCAACTCGTTGCCGTTCCTCCTACTCTAAAACTTTCTTTTAATATAAAGAGAAGAAAATGTTTCTCCTGTTATTAGTAAACTAGTAATTAGATGTACAAAAGTGGCGAGACACTTTATTTGGTACATACCGACTAAACAAAAGCTTACTATAAGTATAAGACATTAAAAAATCAGTGTTATTGATTTAATTGACCTTTTAAATTGATTAATGAAAAGGAATGCGACGAGTGTAGGTTTAATGTTTTCTAATAACTTTGACTTTGTTTATACCCTAATATCATTTGTTAAATTGCATTAACATTTCATACTCATCCAGGGGACAGACGGAAATCGACAACTTCTGGAAGATGTCTTAAATGTTATATTGCTGCTGCTACAACAACAAAGTTTAGATTTTAAAAGTAAGCTTCGTTTATTGTTGAATTTTGGTAGCCGCTTTTTTACTACTGAAGAAGTTGCCTCGCATGTACTTAAGAATACGATTCAGGTGAAAACTTATGCTCTCATCGTTCCCGGTCACATTTCACAAACTGAAATTAACTCTTGTTACCAAATTTTGTCTGGACTTGAACTTTAAGGGATGAATTTAGCAGATAAGCTTACTCAAATACTGATGACGTTTGCTCTGTATTTTTTTAATTTTAAAAGGAAGGAAACGTGAAAAATTTCAATTAACGGTACGCTCGCAAAAACATGAAAACAAAGCTTGCTCAATATGGATAATTAAATTTTTTTAAACTTTTATTCGTACGCACATATATGTTTTTATCAATAATTTACATGAAATGTATGCGCAAAGATATTGTCATGAAATCATACAAGTGCATTTATTTATATGCGTTAGCCAGTTTGCTTGATTTTTCAGGTATGCAATTCGTAAAGTAAGCCGATTTTCAATTTATTGCCATTCTTTCTTGGTTGATTGCTTAACTTTGTTGCTTTGTTGGATGAGACTCGCCCTACCAAAAGAATAGCAATCGTATTATCTTCACACGGGTACAGAACCGAAGAGGTTGGACATAATCTTATTTAGGTACATGCATTGATGCTAGGGAAGTATTGCTATTACGTATAAATTTACAGTGCCATAAACCAAGAAGGTGACGAGATTCATTACAACTAAATGTGCACAGATGCAATAACGTGATGGTAACAGGTAACAAACAATATATGCTCCTTTATAATATGATGCAGACAACACATTTTAAATACATATCTTCATGTAGTACCTGTACCTAAAGTTTATGCATGTGCATTGCCACTAGTATTGTAGTGTAGTATCTAGCGCGGTATACATATTCGGCTGGAGAAATAGTAGCAGATTTTCATTGCAATAATAAACTGTGACTACATAATCAAAGATTTCAAAGCGTAAGATGCAGATATCAGCATCAACGCATGTAATGCCTTCCAGAAGCGCTTGCATGTGAGCATGGCTCATTGACAGCTTGATACTTACGTTATGATTACTTTTAGCAATAATGCAACAAAGTAGAGCTTTTATCTAGCAACCCAACACAAGCCGCATATGTGTACCAATCTTCTGTGGTTCTGTGTGTGTTCAAGTTGTTTTAATTCGTTAATCTGAAACTTGACAATTAGATTACGGTGATTTATTAGAAGCCCTTTCTCTGTGGTTAATTATTTAAAAACAAAGAAAATTAGATGCTTTATCAATAACCTTGAACCTGAATGTTTAGAAAAGCTAAAGCGCAGTCAATTCGCTAACTCCAACTCCCCCTTATAAAAATGAAGAAAATATCCATTAAAAAGCGAAATCATGGCGCACATGATGAGTGTGGATTAAATAAGTAAAAGGTTTGCAAGTATGTACCTCTGATAAATGATACTGCTTCTGAAAATAATTTTAATCTTAAAAATCGGCTTTTATGCATTTTATTTGGGTTAATTTCTAGCAAAAAGGGCTTTTGAGGTGTGACTTGCATAACGCGACCAATATAAATATAAAATATAGAAACATATATAACTTAACTTCTAAGTGCTACTCATTTACTCAAAGACATTACTCTTCCAAAACATGAAAGCTGTAAACATTCTAAGCTAATAAATACCTTTATAAAACAAAAGCTACCTACATTTTTAGTTTATGCATCAAATGCCGTGACTTTTAACAGTTAAAACATTTTGGTCATATACCTTTTTCGATTTTTTTTTATATTTATGATATTCGAATTTGCATCTTTAAAACAATAAATGGAATAGACAAATAACAAAGTACTTGTGCGATAAACCATTTATTTTGAAGAAGTTTGTGTTTATGCAATATCTGAAGAAGGGTGCACATTAATGAATGAAAATGAAACACGTAATACGTTTTGGTCGCTGTAAATTTAGAAAGGCGTATGCAGCGACAGTAGTACATTATAAGAAAAGATCAGTATCTATTCAGATCACTTGTTTCTTAGTCATAAAAATGTTTTTTACAGTTTTTGGTAGAATTTAAGCAAAATTTAGTTCGTTTTTGCAACATTGGCATGATTATGTTATGACCATATTTTAACGTAGGTGCTTATTTTACCATTATTCGTGAGCCATTCACTGCATTAAATACTGATGAATAAACACATATACCTACATAATGCAATAATTTTCCAAACTGCACTCATCCATTTTTAAGGACCTTGTTACCAAATAAAAAATGATACTATAGAATACCTATTTAAACCTTTGCATATACATATCATATCCTCTCATGTCGTAACATATTTCTAATAAAGAACGCGTAGAAAGGAACAGACAAATAAGAGTGAATGTTGTTTCCTTTACTGTTTTGATTGGAGTGAATGGCACTGGCGCCATATATTTCAGAACTTGTGAATAACAAATTGCTCCACTGTAGAAAAAAATAAAGCTTTGTTGTGCATTTAAAAGATTGACATGCTTTCTTTTCCTTTCTTACCTATGTTATGATGATTGTTATGTTGTTCGCCATTTCTGTTATAATTTTTCCGTATCGCAAAACGCATTGAAATAATAAAGAATCCCATACGCTCCAAAGTATTGCGTAAATCGCGTGTTTGTCTGACTGAACGCATGTGTACTAATAGAATACACAAAAATTATTTGTGCACACATGACAGTAAAAATCAACGCACCTTTTCTGGGCGACTCAACCTTTCAAGATGGAGATAATTAAATAACTAACAATAAGAGGCATGTTTCCAGTCCTACCAATTTCTAAAGATTCTTTTACTTCTCATTATTTATTGTACTCATTAATATTATATTATTTGATTAGATTAAATACAAAAAACCGTTGGAAGCATATACAAAATTAAACTTATGCTTTGACAATTTAAAAGAAGCAGCCTCGTCACAGTCCAGTAGAGAAAAGGTAATTTGAACCGAAAACAATACATCAGTGGAAGAGTTAGTGTACGGTCATAAATATCAGAGTTCATGTTGCCTACCAATATCAATACAATATATTTACAAGGCAGCAACTACGAAGAAAAACATTCACAAAAGAATTACAGTTTCGTTTGAGCATCGTAATGGTACTATGTATCAGGATCGCATAACTTTTGACAAGATAATAGGAAGGGAGTATGTACTTTTTCATTACATGCTTTGGTCAAGTTATTCAATGAAAAGTTTCATATTATTATTCCGTCTGAAAAAAATGTTTTCCTCATTAAAACGTATTAAATAGATAGTCTGAGGAGAACAAGACCTTCTTCACTCTTTTAGGAAGAAAATCCCTAAGGTGAACAGTATTTAATAACAGCAAACTATACCGCATAGCTAAGTAAGTAAGCATGAGGTGCATTTCTGGTTTCTTCTTCATTTTTCTTGCCTATACGCTACTCTTGTACTTTGTCTCTGAATGTGGATCGGTTAAAAGAAGAAGAAAGCCTGGACGAAGAAGAAGAGGACGATGATGATTATGATTGCTACGAACGTGCTTGTGGCATGGCGTGTTCAGCGCTTTTCCTTGTTGTTATTGTTGACGAGGATATCTACCTGTTTTATTGTTGATCCATGCAGCCATATACCTGCATTGCTATCTTGAATGTACGTACCTACCAATACCAGCAAGAGATGACGATAACAATAATATAAAAGATCAAGTGAGCTCATGGACAGCTAATACAATGTTCACTCTCTTGTCATGCCCAACAGAAAAAATATGTATCAAACGGCTTTCTTCTACTTGTTGCTGCATACATCGATAATCTGAATATTTTGGATCCATCCCATCTACTACGAAAAATGAACAAAATATCGACCGGCTTCAACAATTTCAATCTTGGTTCTCTGAAGAAATAGTTTGTTTATAGTAACATATATCATGTACCTTAGTATATCAATTATATACAGTATAACCACCGGTAACATTGATTGTTGTATATAATAACGACAGTCCATGAATGTATGCATTCCAATGTTCCTGTAGTTACTACTACCGACCAACACCACCACTTCTACCAAGAAAAAAATCATTTTCTCTCTCTTTCTGTATGCTATGTATCATCATGTGTGGAGGTATAAAAGACAAGAAGAAAAAAAACAGAACAAAAAATGATTATCTTACCTTTCCATCATCTTTTTTTTCTAGTAAGGAGACATGGTAAAGAAGCAGAAAAATATATTTGATGTTGTTGATGTGGATATAGATATACATTACGTAAAAAAGTAAGTACCTCTAGCAAGAAAAAATCTCAAATCAAGCACGCATCATATTACCACGATGATTTCGATCATCATCAACATAAAATGTCTATGGCCGAAGTCTTGCTGGTTGGAGTTTTGTTCAAGTTTCTTCTGGCTGCTTACTACTGCTAATGCTCCTTGTTGTTTTATGTGTGATGGGTGAAGAAGAGAGCTTAAGAAGACGACGAAATGGTATTTCTTCTTCAGGAAAACCAGCAGGGCAACAGAATAAAAAAACAAGAAAGGAACAATTGTAAAAGAAGATAAAAATGAAGAAACGATGCAGTGGATGGAAGGAAAAAGGTTAAAAAAATACCTAGACATTGTATTGTTGTGCTCTTCTCAGGTAAGCACTGCTGCTGGGAAGCCAAGAGAAGGATTTTTGGAGACTGATGCTGTGCGCGTTAAGAGCAACAATCTGACCAGCCGAATATCAGCATCAACAATCAACTTTTAAGAATAAGATGAACATTATTATATGCTATGTATTTACCATTTATGTGTCTTTTGTATGCAATTCCGTCTCTGCCTGTTCACTGTGCTTGTCATCCCTGTATTTTTACCAAACATACATAACCATGTATTCTGTCTGATTCGTTCTTGATCTTACATTTTATCCCTACAATATGAACATGTTCACAATAGGTAATATTTTTATTCAGTTTGTGTGTATCCTTACTATAATGAATATCAGGAGAGAAAAAGAGTACAATGTTCACAAGGTAAGAATTTTTCAACGTAGGGAGGTAATATAGTATTGTTGAAAAGGTACGCAACGTTCTCTTTGTTGCCAGCTATAGCCTTACACATAAGAGTCGTTTTCGTTACATTGGCATTTTCTATGCTTTTGAAGTATTTTATTGTTATTACCTGGTCGTCTTGTTTAAGAACTCAATACTATAGAATCCTTTAAACCAGCTAAAATCTCTGCATACCAGTTTAGTTTACTGCATGAGCCCAAAGAAATAGAATGATGGGGCTGTCTGTGAAGGATTTGCTTGTGAAAATAGTTTAGCATGTACGATTGAAAAAATGTCCATATAGCAGGAACGAAAGAAGTGTCAGCGGTCTGCAATACAACAAAATACAGAAAAGCACATTTTCCGGCAGTTGTTATAGCGTTCATTGCAAAAAGCAACGTTGTATCTTTGTTTCAAGTTTGCATGGGAAATGTTATTAGTTTGTTTGTTGGTTAATTAATTACTTAAATTGATTTTGAGGACATTAGTGTGTTGTATGTTGTCAATACAATATATGGGTTACATGCAGAAACTTATAAACTATGCATTACAGGATTGAACTAAGACATTTATCAATTTTCAGTGGATTAAAATGCGTCAAACATTTTGTGAGTGTTAAAAATATGCGATAAGAATGCATTACAAACTTGAAATTACCAGATTTAATGGATGGTTAAGGAAGCATGAACAAATCTTTTATGAATGATTCTATCTTGTGTACTTGCTTACACCATGTTTACAAAGTGTGACCAGTTCCAGATATAAATTTCATGCCATTTTCAACATGAAAATTGCAGCTTGTTTTACGGCTTGTTGGTGCATTCCATTTTAACGCCAATTTAGTGTGTAAACAATGAGCAAGGAAGTTGTAAAATATGCATTAGGTTAATTGATGTTAATACTGGAATTGTGGCTTCGGCAAAGTGTATAAGTGAATTAGTGAAATCTAAATTAGTGTAATAGTGGTATTCAGTGAAAAGTGTGAAAGAATAATAACATAGTTTTTTAGTATGAAAAATACTTTTCCCTATTAAGATTTTCAATATGAAGAAATACGAAACAAGGAAAAATAAGCGATGAAGGGAATACAAGCTGAAAATTTAGTCCCTGTATCAAAGGAAAGTGAACACCGTATAAAAGTAGCTCTAGACGTTTTTACGTCCAAACGATTATGCACAAGGACCAGATAAATGATGCATGGAATCGGGAAATTGTTCAACTCAATGAAATTCATTAATACGAATTGTCTTCCTGAAAGTTGCAAGACGGAGGCAACACTTCGCACGAGGAAAAAGAAAGTGTGTTGCAGTGCATTTGTTAGAGTAGAAGGAGCTCATGAAGGATTAGAGCAACGACGTGCGTAGTGCGTACGGAGTTGCTTGCGCGATCAGAGAGAGAAAAAAATATTCCATGACGGAGGGAAGGGGGAGAACGATGATGCACCGTTGTTGCCGTCGTCTCTCAGTTGCTTTAATCTGTGTAATTGTACTCATCCATCTTCTGTCAGCTGTCGGAAATGCCTCCAGTATTACTAGCAACAAAAATGACCGGTATGAATTGCTCCTCAGTAAAGATCGCCTTACTCGGCGAACCTCCTCCGCAAGAAATGTGGATATGCGAGTGGAGTTTGAGGTGGAGGAGGGTCTTCCAGCGGGAACATTCGTAGGGAGAATTCCAACTCGACCAGGATATACATACCGGTTTAATGAGAATGTTGACAAGTTTGTACTGAATGGAACAACGGGAGAGATAAGAACATCTAAGGAAATTGACAGGGAAGCATTGACTAATGACAAGTTTGACCTGGTCATACTTTCCAGTCAGCCAACATATCCGATTGAGGTCAGAATTGCCATCAAAGATAGAAATGACCATGCACCAGTATTCCCGGAACCGGAAGTCAGCGTGTCGTTTCCAGAAAGCGCTAGCGCTGGAACAAGAGTATTTCTTGACACGGCAGAAGATCCAGACGCGGATGAAAACGGTGTGACAACTGACTATAAAATCTGTGATGGAAATGAGGATGAGCATTTTCGTCTGGTTGTCACCACAAACCCGAGTGGAGAAGCACCATTTCTCCATTTGGAGACGACTGGGAAATTGGACCGGGAAACGAAACCATTCTACAAGCTGAACATATCTGCTTCAGATGGTGGGAATCCTCCAAAGCAGGGATTCGTTATTGTGAATGTCTCCGTAAATGACGTGAATGATTTTCAACCCGTGTTTAGTCACAGTCAATATTCTGTGTCTTTGAATGAAAGTGTTTCCCCTGGCACGTTTGTTCTTCAAGTGACAGCAACAGATAATGATGAGGGCATGAATGCTAAGATAACATATTACTTATCTGAGATCGAGACACAATTTGCAATAGATCCAGAAACTGGTGTGATCACCACAGCTCAGCAACTCAACTGTCAGCAAAATTGTCCTCAGGGCCAGCAACGTCTTAACTGTCCCAAGAGTTGCGTATTTACAGTGTTTGCAAGGGATCATGGTATTCCTCGTCAAGACGGGAGAACATACGTTACTGTCAATTTGATCGAGTCAAACCACGCTCCTGTCATAAAATTCCGTTATTTCCCTCCAACAGCTAGTACTGCTAGCGTGCTTGAAACAGCCACAAATGGGAGTGTTGTGTCTGCAATATCCGTGGTGGATCTTGATGAAGGCCAAAATGGGGAAACTTCTGTTGAAATCGTTTCCGGCAATGAGCTTCAACATTTCAGACTTGAATCCACACCCTCGTTTCAGTTGATACGAACAAATGCAGTTCTTGATCGCGAAAAGATCCCTGTCTACAACTTGACAATTACTGCGATAGATAATGGATCACCTCCGTGCAGCTCCACTGCCTACTTGATCATTGAAGTGAACGATAATAAAGATGCAGAGATCTCATTTGCGAAAACAGAATACTCAGCAGTGCTCCGAGAAACTGTACCGGTAGGCTCTTATGTCGCATCTATCACTGCCACCGATGATCATATGACCAGTAAAGTGTCATCACAAGTGATTTACTCAATTGTGTCTGGGAATGAGAAAATGTGGTTTCACATTGACCCTAGTACTGGACTCCTGACAACAAGAGCACCTCTGGATAGAGAACAACAAGGCACTGTACGTCTAAAAATCTCTGCAAGAGATGGTGGACCATATCCCAAATGGGCACATGCACAAATAAAAATCACAATCCTGGATGAGAATGACGAAGAGCCGCAGTTTGCCAGTGAGAATGTTCAAATTACACTGGCAGAGGATGTGGCGCCAGGAACTCTCATAACAACTCTTAGTGCCACGGACCATGACCAAGGAACCAATGGTTCAGTTATTTACTCAATTAACCCAGTGACCCTTCTCAAGTACCCAGATATGTTTCATGTTGACTCCAGTACTGGAAGAGTAACAAACACCGCTCGTTTTGACAGGGAAACTAGATCAAAGTATGAAGTTCTCGTTGTAGCCAAAGATCAAGGCACTCCAGCGCATTCCTCAACAGCAACGATTCATCTCACAATATCTGATGTGAACGACAATGAAGCAAAGTTTTATCCTATGGAATACTTTTTTACTGTCACGGAGGAGACCACAGTCGGAACCAGTATTGGCCAGGTCATGGCAAATGATCCTGACGAAGGAACCAGTGCTGTGATAAGATACAAACTGGAACCACCTGCAACTCCTTTCTTTGCTGTGGAAGAAAATACTGGGAAAATCATTCTGAAAGCCAGTCTAAGAGGAACAAAAACGAAACAGTTCCACATTCAAATATCTGCAATGGGAAATGATGGTAGGAAAAGTCAGGAGAATGCCGCAGTGGAGGTTCTAGTGGAGTCAGCTGGATCAGCTAATCATTTGAAGTGTGCAAAGGACACGTACAGCTTCTCAATCACTGAAGACTATGGTAGCAGCGGCAGGCAGAGTAATTTGCCCACTGGCGCTACTCCACCCTTGACTGAGCAACGGAGCGTTGGCAAAATTGATCTAGACTCTCGCACCACCAACTTCTCACCGGCAAGCAGTGGCATGAGATACACTATAATTGATGGAGATCCCCACGGAGTATTCGCAATCGAGGACTCCTCGGGCTTGATTAAAGCGGTTAAGCAAGTTGATCGGGAGAGCCAGAGTCAGTACACACTCACCATTCTTGCACGGAAGGGCCTAGCCCACGGAACTTGTTTTGTGAATATCAAAGTGCTGGATTTAAATGATGAAACTCCTGGCTACTGGGATTTGAGTCAGTTGGATACGAGCTTTTATGCGAATGCTCCAATTCAGCATGAGGTGATGGTAGTGAGAGCGACAGACAAGGATGAGGGTAGAAATGCTCAAATTATCTACAGTCTCACCCGCAATCCCGACCAAATATTTCAAATCAATAGCACGAACGGGCTAATTTCTCTAGAAAAGTCCCTAAGGCAAACTGATCTGAGCCAAGTTGACCTCGAGGTAACAGCATCTGATAATGGGACGGAGCCACTCTCCTCCAAGCAAATTGTGCACGTTCGGATCAAACCTGTGAATGAGCACACGCCCGTTTTTGAGCACTCCTCATATGAAACATCTCTCCCAGAGACGACCCCTGTCAACACGCGATTTTACATGTTACAGGCAACTGATCTAGATACTGGTGTCAACTCACATCTCTCTTTTGAAATCGTACAGGGGAATGGGGCAGGCAAATTTGGTGTGTTTCCTGACGGTGCTCTCTACGTCAAATCTAGACTTGACAGGGAGGATCAAGACTACTACTCCCTCATTGTTCAGGTCACTGACCAAGGTACACCTCAAAGATCATCACTCACTTCGGTTGTCATTCATATCATTGACGAAAATGACCAAGCACCAAAATTCACCAACTCCACTTTTACGTTCAGTATACCTGAAAACGAAGCCGCTGGGACGTACGTGGGGAAAGTAACTGCCACAGATGGTGATATTGGTAGAAACGCAGAATTGACATATTCCATCGTTCCTCATCATCAGAGCCAAAATGATTTCACAATTGACCCAAAGAATGGATTTATCAAAACACAAAAACCATTTGATCGCGAAAAGTTGTTGCAACAAACAGGTCAAGCCTTCATTAATTTGGATGTGTTGGTTCACGACAATGGAGTTACTCGATTGAAGGACAAGGCTCAAGTTGTAATTATCATTACTGATGTGAATGATGAAACACCCAAGTTCCTAAAATCTGCATACAGCGCACAAATTTCAGAGGACGCAATGGTGGGCTCACAAGTGATTCGTGTAACTGCCTCAGACATTGATGAGGATTTGAATGGAGATATTATCTACTACATTAAGGAAGGCAATGAGGGGGAGGCCTTTAAAGTGGACGTGACCACTGGTCAAGTGACTCTTGAAAAACAGTTGGACAGAGAGACAAAAGACCGCTACAATTTGCAGATTGTAGCTCAAGATATGGCAGAAAAGCACTCACTCAGCTCATCAGTTTCTGTCATCATTGAAGTGTTGGATGTTAACGATTGCACTCCCTCATTCGTCCAAAATTTTGCAAGGTATGTATTCAACATGATTGTTATTAAATTGCTGTTTTTAGGAATCTCTCATTTCATATTAGATTCTTCTGCTCAGTAGCACCATCCTTTTCTTTTATTTCAACAAAAATACAGCGTGTCATTTTTATCCCATGCAGCAATCAGATGCATTAAGTATAATATAAAGTAAAAATGTATGATAATGTATACTTGAAGAAAGTTTCCCCGCTGTGTATGTATGTACCACCATTTTTGCAGTCGTAAATCCGAAGAAGGAATAACAGTGTGAAGTCCATAATTGCAATTGCAATTAAGAAATGTCTATTTTCCCTGTTTCAATGAAAAAAAAAGAAATGCAATCCACTAGCTTGAAGATTTTTTCCTGTAAAGTTAAAAAGTTTTTGCATATCAATAAATATAAATTGTAATCTTAGACTTGAGAGTGTTCCTGCAGAGTTGTAAAGCTGATACTATGTTTTTATATAAAAAATATTATATATTTATATTCATCTCCCATTTTTCTCGTTTTTTCTCAACAGGCTATCTGAAAAAGGTTCACTGAACCAAACTGATGAAATAATTAATTCAGCAGCTGGAATGACAGTAGTTGAAATCACCTCAGTATCCACAGAGTTGGCAAAATTTCAAGCCACAGACTGTGACATCGGTTTGAATCAATTCGTCTCCTTCTCAATTACCGGAGGGAATCGTCACGACACATTCCTGATGAATGCGCAGACTGGCTCTCTCCTCCTCAACAAACCACTTGACTTTGAAAAGTACACAAGTTATGCATTAAATATCACTACAAGTGATGCCGGCAATCCGAGACTCTCGTCATCCATCACTTTCACAGTAAAAGTGAGTGATTACAATGACAACGCACCTGTCTTCCCGTCCACCTCGATCGTTCGACAAATACAGGAAGGCATCCCGTTGAAAACACCTATTGTCACAGTGTCCGCGGAAGACCCCGACTCTGGCATGAATGGGAAAGTCAAGTATTCCATCAAAGAGCAAGATCCGCCTGGAGACCATTTTGGAATTGACACAGATCTTGGGGTAATTCATACCCTCAAGGATATAGACAGGGAGTTTGCGGACACTTTTCGACTTACCGTTGTAGCTGTTGATCAAGCCATGCCAGAATCTCTGCGATTATCTTCAGAGAAGCTTGTCACCGTCATTGTTGAAGATATCAATGACAACGAGCCCAAGTAAGGAATACATTTGAAAAATTTATGCAACAACTTTTTTTCTTTGTTGATTTCAACTTTAGATGATGATCATCATACTATCATCATCATCAGCAGAAGAATCCAACAAGTTCTCATACGAAACACATTCATAATAGGTAACAATAAAAAAGAAAAGCAGAAAAAGAGGAGAAGCCAGGCTACATAGCTGTTGCTACTGATGAGGAGCAGCTTGCTATTTTGCCGTTGTTGCTGATAGGCATATCACCCAGTCATACCACAACATCAACATAACATAATAAAATGAGCAAAAACATGCTGTTGCGTATAACAAACGACACATCACCAATAACCATCTCGCTTCGCTCCTGAATGTGCATCAACCTTACATACAAACAAAACAATTTAACCCTTCTCCTACAACTCACAATACAATAAACTTTTGATAGCATTCCAATTCATATCAGTTTTGAGGTTAAAAACAAGTAAAATTGTATGAGAACATTGTGAAAAATAAGAAAAAAAATTTATAGCACAAACGTATTTCAAGTACATATTTTTTTGTTTACTAAAGATTTTGTCACTAAAAATAAGTTTAAAGAACATTTTTTGTTTATCTTTAAATAAGATTGAATGTGTATGCAAATTATTATTAGTACGTGATCAAGATGCATTGTTTCAGGCATATTATGATAGAACTAGATAGGTTTGTAATCTTTGAAAACAGCACAAGAGAATTTTACAAGAACAACAATAGCACCAGCAAGCAACAAGTCTTCTTCTTCATAAGTCGATACTACAAAGCTGCATAGTGCCAAGTTAAACAGCAGCAGATGCTTAATAGTAATACCTACACTAAATTTTTTTTGCATATAGCTTTGCTGCCATCCTCATCCCCATCATTATTTTTCTATTGCTGCTGCTGCCGTTGCTCTATCAATTCAAAATCAGTAAACGTCTGCGAAAGAAAAAGAAAGAATTATAAAACAAGTACTCTGCTTCGTTCGTCTGTCCGTCCATCCGTATACCTACCTGGGCATATTATATGTCTTCTTGACAAAGAATGCGTAAAGTTTGATTTAAATGTTATGAAAAAATGAAAGAACCTGTAGTAATATGCTACACTTTTTTTGCAATAACAACAGCTACGAAACTACTTCTTCCATTACCACTACTGTTGCATGCATTACCAAATGGACTCCATGCAATGCAATAATCTGTAAGCAGTGAACTCTAGAGCGCTATTTGGTGGTGTCGCTGTTTTGTTGGTATGCATGCATAAAATGTATATAAACTGACTAGATTTTCTCACCTGTCAAGAAGAAAGGGCAGAAAATGTTAAATGCATGAAATCCTGCAGGTATTGTTTTTTCTCTTCTTTTATACTTCTCGAAAATCGTCAGGAAAGAAGAAAAATAAGAAATGAAAGAGCCAAGCCTGAAGAAATGTGTGTTTTTCATGTATCTGCTGCCTACTTTTTTCTATCTTCTGTTTCAGAATGAGCACAAGTTTGTTGTAAGTATGTATGATGTGATATGTGTCTAATTGTACCAATAAGTATATTATGCAATGTAAAAAAAATCTTGGTCTCTTGCTCTGAAGAAGAAAAAAGAATAACAAGAAAAGAAACATAAAATGTTGGAGGGTTGGCAAAAGGGACCGGAATCGACAAAACCGTGGCAATGCTCATAACTAGTTAGGCAGGAAATCTCGTAACATTTGATAAAAACAGATTTGTTACGCATTTAAACAAATGATGCATTATATAGGTGGTAAGAATGAAGAACGTTTATGCTGGGCTCAGGCAGAAGAAGAGGCCATCAATTCAGTAAAATATTTTACAGCATCCTCACTTTAAAGAATGAACAGCATCAAAGGAGAATACTCTCTTTTATGGAATTTCACGTAAATGTGGATACTATCACAGAGAATGTAGATTTGCTTGTGACTTTATAATTGGGTAGTAATTCTCATCATGTTATAAAAAATGGTGCTTAGCAGAAGAAAAAAAACATGTACCTATGAATAAAAAAAGGAGAAAGACCGGGTAAAAATAACAATTAGTTTTGCAGCACCTTACTACTACGAGTACAAAGGCTTTTAGGTATGTACGTTGTTTTTTTGTATCAAAGAATTAAGAAGCAAGTTCAGAGTTAGGTTTAGTTTTTTGCAATTGTAGACATCTAAATAGTTTGAATCATCATTATTATCGTGAAACAAGGAATTATCTTTTTGTATGCGCTTGTAGTAATCAATGTGCAAATTTTTTGATGATATGTACATTATTTGAAAGTGTATGCTTTCACAATATTTAGTTTTCTTAATTAACGATGCTATCATTATGACGCTTAATTAATGATGCTAGCGAAACCCCTTTCTCACCGCTCCTTGTATTAATTATTTTTTCAGATTTGTTTGCATGAATGCGGCCGTCCTACACAAGAATTCTCCACCTTTGACCGAGATCACGAAAGTAATGGCTACAGATATTGATTCAGAGTCGAACGGAGCGGTAACTTACGACTTGGTGAGTGGTGACAGTGGTTTGTTCAAGTTGGATAGGAACACAGGGGCTCTGACTTTGAGTCGAATGGCTGGGGACGTTCAGCCCCGATATCAACTAACTGTTCGGGCAACGGATGAAGCAATCCAGTCTCAGAGAAAATCCTCCGAGCTCTACTTGATGATACTTAGTGTTTCTGACAAGAGTGCTGTCAATGGTCTTACCTTTGACCAACTGATGTATTCAGGGTCATTGTATGAGAATGAGCCTATAGGCACAAGTATTCTCACTGTGTCAGCCAGCCTTGGGCAACAAAAGTCATCATCGTCTTTGTCTTCGGCTGCTGGCAGCTCTTCTTCTCTCGCCAGCACAAGTGTCGAGTACTACATAACGAACATTACGTCTCCGGATGGGATTCAACAAAACAGGCTATTTGACATGGATGTGAAACGTGGAACACTGTCCACGGCTGCGATTCTTGACAGGGAAATGGGTGTATGGGATTTTCAGTTGGAAATTTATGCAATTCTTGTCAGTGCACAAGGACTCACCACGGCGTCAACAAAGGTAAGCAGTTAATAAAATATAAAAATTTAAATGTTTGCCTCAAACCCATGGTTTTACCCATTCAATAATAACAACAACAACGACAACCACTATATTAACACGGCATACTGGGAGGTGTAACAATATTAAAAATCCGTCATCCTTCAACACTTTTTTCATATCATATAAATTATAAGCACCTACATAAATATACAATTTTAATGAGCCTCGTAATAACTTTCATTTCTTGAAATTGTAAAGGGTGCGTGTGATGATGAATTCTCGTCACAGTTATTTTTTATATACTTTTCTGAACTTTTTCTGTATCTCTCTCGTCGTCTTTCCTTTTACCTACTCGACAATCAATTTCAACGGAGCAACAATCCAATTAAGCAATTTCAGCTAAAAGTTGAAACAAAGAAATACAAAACGCATGCGCAACAAGTATGAATAATAATATGAATGTTTTAATTTTCTCAAGTATTTAAATTTCAAGCCTAAGGATACAGAAAATGAAATGCTTTTCAACCAAACCACATCATTACACAAACACACACAACGAATGAGTAATATAACGAATGTATAGAAATGCAAAGTACTTAAATGTTTACTAATAATTTTTACTCTTTTCAAAAATCTCTGTCCGTATGTCTCTCTCTTTCTCACTCACCATGCATGCCACTTTAATTACCGTGGAATATTGGGATTGGGACAGAAATGGCATGTGTGGAGAAAATAATACCGGTCCTCCCTTCCTTCTTCTTAAATTACGCATTCACTGTACATGCTGCTGTGGGGGGAAATGTTTGAAAACATCTCAACTCCACACCAGCGGAATATAATACTTTCGTTTATGAGCAAAATGAAATAAAATAAATCATGTGCCAGACAATGCATATTTTTACTACTTTAGCGCAACAACATTCACCAGCAGCATCACAATAACAGTATAATAGTACATCTGTTTAGTTCATTTTAATCTCCCTTTCATAAGCTTCCAATTTTCAATTCTTGCTAATTTATTGCCAAGTATGGGGAGAAAAGACATCTTTTCGGATTAGCCACGGTACATTAAGTAAAGATTGTTTTCAAAAAACGGCTTCCACCACGAACTGTAGTATCACCACCTCCTTTTCCTTTTACATCGTCTCTCCTTTCATTTCTCACAAGCAATAATAATAATCACCATGATCATCTTCGCTAGTTGTCTTGATCTTTCACGCAGAACAGAGAACGCAAAGAGCAAAAGAATTTTCTCTATGCGTGAATCATAAAGGCTATCATGGTGAGAAATGGCAATATTAATATTTAGTGTCCAATATCTGATATAGGCAAAAACAGTATAAGTGAAATAAAACAGCTGTCATAATTTTCTTTTCTCTCATTTGGAAAACTCTCATAAAAATGTGAGCATGAGTGAGGGATGAGGGATGATTATGCGACGTACGTGGTTTTCCTTATTACTCCACAAACGGCGCACTTGCGGAGACTCTCTGTTAAAAATTGTTATTGCTTACTCCATCCTTGTCTTTCTTTATAAATGTCTCAAAAATTCATTATAGTCCATTGTAACGCTAGTACATGGCATGGCAACGTTGCGTATTAGCATGCTCATCATATTTGTACGATATGTCTAATATCCTTGTTCGCAAGAGAAAGGGAGAGAGAGAGAGAGAGAACAACAAAACAAGAGTCGTGATGATACCGTAAAGTAGGAAAACCTTTATGATTATTACGATATATCCATTCTGGATTTTGATGGGCTTCTTCTTCTCTTCTCCATATTTTTATGATAGCCAGAACAAGTGGCAAGCAAGCGACTCTTTGAAATAACATTATTTTTTCGTGAAGATCATGATGATCGGCAGGTTGTAAAAAGATTGTTCAATTTTATGCGGTTTTTTACCAACCAAATCAAATTAGGTATTTTTCTCATCATATTCGATGTTTGCTATATTGAACCGTGGACGGTTTTGATGATGGCAAGCTAGCTTTATATTAACTTTGTGTCCACGATTTGGTTTCCATTTCATTTCATAAATAATAGGATAAAAGAGAGAGAGAGAGAGAGAGAGAGAGAGAGAAAGAGAAAAAAGTATACCTATATATTCTTTATCCTCAGCAAGACTACGAGAACATTAATGTCTCGATATACTTTCATTACTATGTAATGATTACACATATCTGTAGTTTTGCAGAGTGGCTGGATATTTTTTCACATAAATAAAAGGTGGAAAGAAGCAATAATAAATAAGCAGAGGTAATAATAATCTCGTTACAAAACTGCGCAGGTGGACGTTAAAACCTAAAAGATGAGATGTCTTGCAAACTACATACCAAAGTGGATGGAATAATCACTCTCAAAATTTATAAACGTACCGGTATACCAAATAATAGTGGTTTGTGGCATCCATAAGTACTTGCCATTTTTAAAATGGTTAATGCTCTTTGAGAAGGTGCTTTAAAATTTTAAAACCACATGTCGAGTGTCCTCTTATAATTTTTGCGTTTTTTACACAAATCATATTATCATGTCACTTTCTTCTGTAATGTAACGATTGTAACAATACAAACCTTGTACTTAACATAATGTCCACAGCGAATATGAATAATCCTATTTAGATTATCTGATAAATGACACACAAGCGGACATTCTTAACACAAACAATCCCAAATTGTTACCTTACTCATTAAGTTCATTGTTCAGTACAAAATTTTTGTAACCAGTCGTAGATGTCAATAAAATGCGGCAAAGAACTCAATTTTTAAATCAATTTTAATTATAATGACATGATGCATAGAGCATGAATGCAATGACTTTATCGTTAAGGTCAAAAGCAGAGAAATACGACATGGGCAATTGGCAATGTCCGGTGTCTGTTCTATTACGTGGCTTTTCCAAAGCGACTCGCACATTTCTTGCATACAATACAATGGTAATTCTTGTACTGAAATTGAATTGCATTTCTTAAATGCATTAAAATATGCATAGTTCTCATTCGCTTTTTCTTCTCTCATGGAACTTTATTCCAGTTAGATGAGTTTCATGCAAGGTCTACACCGCAGGATATTGAATATTTTCTTGAATTATTTGTGGTGGTAGTTTAAGCTAAGAATCTTACTTGTTCTTTACATTTACACACTCATAATAATAACAATAATGATAACAAGAAAAACTCGTGATGCGAGTGACATGAGTGAACCATCCTACAGCTTCTGTCTTAAAAGAAAAAAACGCAATTTATATTTTACACGGATATTATCATCGACATCAGTATCATGACTAAATAAAATGGATTTTTTTTGCCTTGTTGCAGTTTTGCAGAAATCGTCTTTCTTCATATTTTAAAGAGTGGCTTCATTCATGATATTATGGTTTCTTACAGACAGTTATACTTTTCTTGGAAGTGTTTTTCGTTATTGTTTGCATCTATCTCATAACTTTGTTCTGGATTTTGTGTAGTAGTGAGTGTTTTTATGTTTCTCCTTTGAAAATAGCTTGTTTATGACATAACAAAAAAGTAATAGATAAGACATCTGTTTGATGTACTTGTCGGAGCTTTTTTATGAACAAAACTTTGACACCTTTCCTATTGCAATACATATTATGATTAGCTGACTTGGCTAGATTCCCCCTAGGGGTTTCTTTTCTTTTAGCTTGCACGTCCTCAAGACGGTTCTTCATAACTTTTATTATATCTTCCTCTTGTAATAATAATCTCAGAAAATAATGTGGATTAATATATTCTGACCGAAGCGACTCAGCAGTCAACTGATGATAATATTAAGTATTCGGTAAAAAATAAGTATAGTACGACTATTATTATTACACCTGTTCCCATTATGAATTAATACTAACAATAAATATTACGTGGCAACCGTCTTGGTTTCAATATTTTGTATAGTATTTACTATTCTATACTAAACTTTTATTTTCAAACATTAATTCTTTGATCTTTACATACAATGCTTGTTAAACAAAATGCTGCCGGTTTAGGGAAAGAATTGAACTTAAAATACGCTGGCGCATGAAATATTTTCTTGATCTTGCTGAACGACAGAGGATGGAGATCATGATCTTGAACCACTTCTGCTATTATGCCTTATTGAATTACGTTACATTATATTCATATTATTCTCGTTGACGGGAAAATAAATATGATGGTTATAGTGGTACATGGTCAGCCGATGGTAACCTCCTGGTTCACAGTATCCTTTTTTCAGAAATATGATTTCTATTTTAAATAGGATAAGTCCAAAAAGTTATGCTTGTTGAGCGCATACCGCATTTGTGGTGTGTATATGCTCGTATATGTAAATGCTTACTTTGCTGCTGCTGTTTTTGTGGTCGTAATCGTAATATATTTTCCAGTTTTCTGACACTGAGTAATATAAACTTGCTCGTACTTATTTGTAACCTTTTGTTTGCGACTTTTTGTTTTTTTCACAAACTTTATCTAGAGAAGGCAATTTTTTTCAAATTCCATGTCGTATGCATAATCCATGCGATTATATGGTTACCCGTCAAGTACAAATGATCGTATAAGGGAGCTATAATGGTTGACTGGCACATAATTTAATAACCTTTTTTGTATTCCAGTTCTCTACTATACAAATGATTTCATGCAAACTTTTTTATAAAGAGATAGTTAAACAATGTTAAAGATTGGAAGTGATGTTGTTGCTCTATAACTATCTCATTCAAAAGCCATTCAGCGGAGCAGATGAAAAAGTTACGACGACGACCACCATCGTTTTACAGGGTTTTTATAAAACTATATAAATAATTAAATACTACGAAATGACGATAACAAAGCAGCATTTTTATGTATCTCTGGAGGTATTGCATTCATGTCGATAGGGGAAAAATTCTGTGTTTTAGTGCTTCTTCACACGATATGATAAGATACCAAAGGATGAATGCTGTGATTTGAATGCGTAGGCATTATTTGAATTTGTTGTTATAAGCAAATATGGTTGCGCCTGTCGGAGCGCAGCAAGCTGTGCACTCGAATTTCTGAATATTTTCTGATTCATCATATTACTTTACTTAAATCTGTTTGTACATACATATCGTACAACGAGGCAATTATATTTTGCTGTATAGTTTTTACCTAACTATAACAATAACCATACGAAAGCACAAGGATATAAAAGTGACAGTTCTCATTCTCATATGATTTTTTCTCCATCTAGATTATGAACATATTGTATTTGTGTATTGTACAACTTTAATTTCTAGTACGGATTTTGCTCTAAAGTGCAGAGTGGCATGAAAGAAAAAGAAATAGAAAATTTGCATCAAAAACTAATTTTTACTCATTATTACCAGTCACATCCATATATCTTGTTGGACCATGGTCATAATTTGACTTGTATGACAGATATTGGCATCATGCAATAATCTCTGCTCATATCCAATGTTTCCACTTTTCTTTCTGCTCGTGTATACGCTGTTAGCGTATGGGTGAATAATTAAATTAGCAAACGAGTATAGATGAAAGTCCATTATGGGAAATTACTTTGAGGCAGATTTTTTTTCAAAGCTTCATTTTTGCTTTTTTAATTCTTCTTACGTACAGCTCATAATTACGCAATGAAACAAAATTTATTGACTGTGGCCGTCTTTTGTTGTGAGAAAGATTTTTTCTTGAAATTCAATTCTTTTCTGTCGACGCCACTTTTATGGAAAAGAATCTCTATCTGCAAGCTGATTGTGTAGTTTCACTTAAAATTAGGTTCCTCCAAGAACATCCTAAAACCTTGACTTCTTCCTCTCTTTTTAAGAAAACAGAGGGGCAGCGTATGCACCAATGGAAAAGTCGGCGTACTTATTGTTACTGTTACATATATTGTAAATGTAACAACAATGGTCCGAAAGTTAAACATTGTTTCCTTTTTGTGCGAGTCCAAGACAACATAACTTTGAAAACATAGTTTCCTCTGAAAATGCTCAAATTTTAGGATTTTATGGTAGCTTTTAGAGGCGATAAAGTTTAGCCCATCAAAGTTGTTTCTTCTAAACGATGAAGATGAGCTACACCGACCTCACCGACCTCCTTATTTTCATTTTCCTCAAAAAAGTTCAGGAGAAAAAAGTGGTTGCTGTGTACAACTGTATGTACTTTTTAGGAACAAGTTGTTGGTGGTACATATTTTAAAATACCTGGTTGGTATTACAGCAATGTATACGTAAGATTCTTATGATAATGTTTGTCCTTTTTTCACGTTTATTATTATTATAAGTTGGAAAGAAATTGGTAGAACACAACAGCAACGCCACTTGTTTTGAATGTCTTCAACAAAGACTTTATACCGAGACGACGACATGAGGAGACGATAATAATAATTCTATTTAAGTGTAACTGACTTTTTAAAAGAGAGAAAATTTCCAGCGGAAAAAAGTGAAAGAGTGTAACTATCTTTGTTTTGCTATTAGATAAAAGGCTGTTTGAACTGGGGTTTGAATGATGCCTGTAAAAATGCTGTTGAGAGACTACTGGATACTTTTTTAGGTAGTAATAATAGCAGCATTTACATTGCATTGTAAATGAAACCGGTATATAGAGGCAAGGATCTTACAGATAATCAGTGCAACACATATAGTACCTACTTAGGAATTTCTTTGGGAGACGTAACATGGATAGTATGGTATTTTATGATAAGCATGATAGCGCCAACGGTGACAAATGATAATTCATATTGGCGATTCAACGATCATGAGAAATGAAAGGTCTGGTTTGATGACCTTATTATGAGCTATTTAATACAATCAATGAATTCAGAGTGTCGGCAGTCTTTTGAGTAAGTATTTTTATGTATAGTCTGAAACAAATATTTACTGATCTTACAGAAAAAATGATCAGCAAAATTCATTATGTGTGTTCTTCTTAACTGTGTAATTGTTTCATGATTACTGACATAATTTAGGCAAGATAATTATGTTGAAAAACTGGCTCAGAATTTGTTCCTTTAAAGAATCCTAGTATTTCGGCAATTTCGGTATTTGTATTTTAATAATCCACTTTTAGTGAGATCTAATATCCTAATGCACAGAGTATTATGCGCTTTGTTTTCTTTAAGCATTTCTTCCTACAACCAAAATAACACTATTATAAATATTTAGTACTGAAGAAAAATAAAGAAAGAAGAGGAGGAGATAAGAGATGTCGAACGTCGACGGATGAGTAACGATATTTATTTCTCTTTATTCCTTTGGATGATTAGCGATGCCAGTACTGCCTATTGCTACATCTACGTTGTCCGTGTGAGCTTTAACTTGTGCTGTATGATAATAATAATATATTAGTTTTTACTAACGAAAGTAGCAAGCTACCAGACTACAAAGTCTGAGAGCATAAAGGAAAGAAAATCATGATATTTTTTGCCCAGTTGATATCCAAAATCTCTCGGCGCCTTTACCATCCCCATCTTTATTGCTGTTGAGATTATGGAAAAATGGATGAACTCCAACACAAAATGTGTAAATTTGTCTTTGTAATTTATAGACATAACCTATCATTGATTTAACTTTGTCCGTTAGCCAAAGGAGAGATAAGATATAGGCATAGAGCGTTCATTTGAAGTCTCGTTCTTGATTTTCACGAAATTATTGACTCATTGACAGAGCAATAAAAATGTTGAAAAAGGTAAAAGAGTTGCAACAGGCGCTTGCTCACAATCAACAGTACATGCTTGTGCTTATGTGTATTCCCTGTTCAACCAATAATGATCATTAAAGATGTTTTGACTAGATGATTTTTTACAAACTTGTTAATTCTTCCCGTAAAAATGAAAATATTATGCTGCTGGCTGAAAAAAAAACTACATTTTATTTTTCTCATACTCACTCCGTCCGAGAAAGGGCAGCTATATTCTGGTCAGTCAAAGGCTACCTTATACCTTCTTAAGCACATATACTACTCATATAAAAGTCATTGATCTGCTGCTTGCTGCCGTATACCCTCTACCTAATTATAATTCCTTCGCCACCGCAAAGAAATTGCAAAAAAGCTAATAAGGCTGAAATGCATACCTTTCCATTAAAAATATGCAAATGCAAAGCCATAAATATTGTGAGTTTTTAAAGCAAACCTTTATATCTCTGCTTGTGTCTTAGTCTTGAGCGGCAATAATAGAATTAGTATGACAATTGATTACAGTTAAGTAATAATAATAACACTCGCAATGATGCTGATTCCGTGTGCGGTTGCCCTGGCAATTGGACATTCCGTGAGCGTCTTTTTTTTGGAAAGATAATCTTCCTAAGGTTGAAGGTAGCATAATTTTACACTTGAATAATTTTTATGCAATAGAAGAAGTAGATGAAGAATGGTAGTTAGAATTGGTGTCTTGGACTGTATTTTACTCTAAAGTCCGGTCACTCGTCTTTTGAGTAGGTATGATGAGAAGTTGAGATGCAGAGAATGATGTTGCTCTTTGAGGGGATGCTCATCCGATTAATCATTGTCTTCTTGTGTATTCCATACAACGACAAGGCATGCATGCAGCATTTTCACCAGCTCAACTCCTATGCATTTTGTCTCCCTCAATAATAATAACACTCACTATCAGTTAGAAAAGGAAGGAACACTCTCTTCGTTTGCTTTCATCTCCATTGCCATCATCAGCAACATCCAACAAAAATCATAACACTTGTCATCTTGATGCAGGACGAATATTAATATTAGAAAAGAATGTAAAAACAATTTTAGCATGGCAACTCTGTACACACAGAGGGAGGAATCGTCTCGTGTGTATCATATTTATTATCATCGAGACTCACAATAGAAAAAAACGTCATTCTACCATCTTTTCTCCCGTTTACTCAAGAAAGCAACCTTTTATTTTTAAAGCTTGTCAGGAGAAAACAGAAGAGAACATTTTGGAACGTCATTACCATGTCAAGTAAAAGAAGAAGACAATGTAGTGTTCTGTACCATATATCCAAAGAACTTTAGATTTTGACTGGACTGAATCTTTGGATTTGAAAGCTTCCGTCAACAGTTTATGATGCATTTATTAAAAGTTGAAATTATGTACTGTGCTAATAAACTCTAGTGGCCGACTGGGATCTATATTGGTTCCAGAAGAACATAACATTATTAAGACCTTGATGCAGCTGGTATAACGAAACGTAATAAAGCAAATCATTTTAGTGTTGTTTGCTGGATGGAATGGAATCCAAAAGAGAAAAAGGGTTGACAGGTATTCTTCTCAAGAGAACGCATAAAAAATTTAAATGTTTACATTACATTTTACCAGCGTCATCATCATGTCATGCTCATGATGAAGTTTTTATCGAATCCAATTGCACAACACAATCTGTGTGTAATGATGTAAAAACTGGAGGCTGGTAACAATATATATTCTTATTCAATTCCATTCTTCTTTTCATATTTTTCGATATTCGTGTGAAATACCGAATTTTTTAAATGTTGAACTTCTCGTCAAGATTTAGTATTATTATACAGAGGCCTCCGTTTATGAATAATGTTGGTTAAGATATTAACAAATTTTATAATCTGGAAAACTTTTAAAGCAGAAACTAAAAATAATAATGTTCCCACGCAATGAAACAAAAATAGAAATGCATATGTTCAAGTACCGTCTTCAAAATTGTGAAGATTTAGATCTACAAGAATGTTATTATTGATGATTATCATTCTGAGGAATTATTTTCATATTTCATAAAGCAGTGATCTGGTATAATAGGGACCAAGACTTATAGACCTCTTGATTACCAACATTTTTTTCTCGACATTTTTATTGTTAAAGATTGGAGTGGTGAAATAAAAGTGCATATTTACACGTACTCTTTACGCATGCCTGCTTGCATGCATTTACATTCATTTTGATAGATGTGATCATCGAGAGTTGGTGAGATTTATATAAATGCTCATCGTCATCTTATTGTTAGTGTTGTTTAGTAATTGTATTGAGCGTTCGCTCTCTGCTCACACAACATCACATAATATTACATATCATCGTCATTCCTATCAGCATCCAAAATATGATTACTGTCGTTAATAATAATAATATTATTATTCCAATTCCCATTCTATTTTGAATAGATCAAGAAAAGAGAAAAAAACCTCTTATTTAACTCAGCCAAATCCTGATGACTATATACATACTTGAATATATAAGTAATGGTCATACCATATTGTTATGAAATTATAACACACATTGTAAGGGTAACGCTGTTTAGAATTTAAAGCATGCTTAAACAATCGAACAGAAGAGAATTGAGAAGAAGGAAAGGTTTGAGGAGCACATGAAAAAAAATGAAAAGGTTTCTTTTCTCTCACTCCCTATCAAAGTATTTATATTTATACTAATAACCAACCTACCTGTTGCACTATGTTTTTTTGATGCTGCTGCCGGTACAGTGTAGTAATTGTACCAAGTGTTTGGTTGCTTTAGAGTAAGTTGTATGTAGGCAGGTAGATGATGTTGGATTGTTCTTTAATGTGATGCCCTGTGCTGTGTATGTCTACCTGTATACATTCCTACATGTAATAGAGTTTGATTTGATATAAGCATGAATTCAAGGCATTATACTCTTCATGAAAGAGTATCTTAGAAAAAGACAACATGCTCCAACAACAACTGTGGAAAAGTAAGTGAACTGACTTAAGACCGGGACAAAGCAATTCAATGCATGATTTTTTGATGTGATGATGGTGCGAAGAAAAATAAGCAACTTTCTTCCAGCCACAGTGTACATAGTACATGGTATAATGGTTTTTTGTATTTTTTCTAATAGCATGACTAGTGTGAATACTGTGTTAAGATTATAGATTATAGTATATAAGTGTATTATTATTTTTGAATAAAGGTTAGTCAGAAAACACTGGGATATGTGTGTATATATATATATATATGTATGTTTAAGTCCAAACTATCTATTTATTATTATTATATATTTAATAATAATGCTGCATCCATGCCAGGTTGAAATGAAATGAGTAAAAAAGCAGAATGCAATGCAGATGATGTATATGCACTCCAGTGTAAATGCAGCCTTCTCTTCTTTATATCTTTTTCTTATGCTTCGCTGTTACTTTTTATTTATTTTTTCGTTCAATTCAAACGTAGTTACCTACACAGTTCTTGTTCTTCTTCATCTTTATGGCAGTTCAAGGACCAAATTCTCCTTCAAGAGTTTCCAACAGAGTTTTAGCTTTGCACCCTGCTGATCCCTTTTCCATTTTGATAGAGAGAGAGCGAGAGCACACAGCTAAAAATATAAGACAGAAAAAATCAACTTCCAAGTGCACACAACAACTTGATGAAGATGATGATAATATCGTTACCATTGTATTTTACTATCTTCTTGTCTCCGTTAAAAAAGCTTATATAGTAAAAAAACTGCTGTGAAGGATGGTTTTTTCCTTTATGGTCATCTGAAACAAGGTGTACAACAAAGTACATCAATGCGTAAGAGTTTTTTTTTCAACAACGCCGCTCCTTTTTTTAGTTATCGTTTTTTACAGTGTACATGTTGTTAATCCTTACAGTTTTTTTCTGTAAAAAAGTACAGATCATGTATAGCTTATTTGATTTATTTAAATCAGCTACATTGATCCACATTGTAACTTTCATTTCAAACTTTGAACTGTGGCAGTCGTTAAATCATTTAGTTTTTGTGAACTTTTGATCTTATTTGTAAACCGCAACAACAAGGTTATAATGTGCATGATTATGAAATTGCTAAAATATATGTATGATGAAGGAAGCTGTGTATTTCTATTGTAACACATTAATATTTACCATCCTTTTTTGGGGTTTTCACTTTCTATGCCATTTATTTTTTCAAAATGTATAAAAAATAACTTTGTCACGAAAACATACATACCTACATGCATATATACTGGGTCCTCTGAATAGGAGTAGTATTTTTGTTTTGTATCATTTTAGCTTTTAAAGAAAATATGAGGCAGTCGACGAGCCAGGCCCGGCTCCACAGAGATTATGATGAAGCAAAAACTGTTGTTTCTAGATAGCAGTTGATAAAAGTCAAAGATTAACTTTATTCTTTCTTTTTAAAGTTTGAGTACTACTTAGTATATTGGATAATACTTGAAGACACTGTAATCATAAAGCAGTAGTATTTTTTATATAACTGGGATCATTTTCTCTTTTCTAAATAAGTAGTCATAATAAAAATGGCTTTAGTATAGCTATACATACTACCAAAACAAGGATGATGTTTTAACATCAAAACCCTGTGTGGTATCAGAAAGGAAAGTCCTTTTGTGAAGCTCAACAATCGAAAAAGACATTTGGAGGTGAAAATATTTATTTTCATTTTCTTCCCACTTGGGATGTTACTGATGATCCATCATCTTCAAGTACAGGTTCTACTGTAGAACAACTAGTTGCAGGAGAAGTAAATAAATAAAAGATCGGTGTGTGTGTACATAAGATGAAGAAACTTGGGGAGGATGACCAATCAAGTCCCTCCCTGGAAGCAGCTACATGTTACATCTCATATCCCGCTGATTGTTTGTCTGCACCGTGCGTGTTTCAAAATGATGACAATCGAGATTTCAAAGATGATTTTGCAGATTTGTTTTACTTTGCTTACTTGCTTCTCTAGTTGTCTTTGTTAGTCATCAGTTTTACTCAAAGTTGTTACTGTAGGCAACACTAAATATTTTTTGGAAACTTTGTAATATTCAAATATTATAATTGTTGCTATTTTACGTGTTTATTTGAGACTACAAGATGATACTATTTACTACAAAGGCAAATAATGCGTTTTCTATTCTCTGCAAATGCATATTTTAATCCTTTACTTATTTATGCATGCGCATGTAAATGTGCAACTTGAAAGCGAAAAACGCCAGACGCGTGTAACAACTGCATTTTCAGATCTAAAAGACACTGAGCCGTGATTCGCAACATCTCTGTTGATCGACCTGCATCTCATTTAATCTATTGTAGTATGCCTGAAATTTGTAATATTATTTTTATTCATACACAATCCATGTAATAAACACTACTAATCTGTTCAGATTGAAAAAAAGATGCACAAATTTCACTGACCGTCTAGGCGTATAATATTTTATGCAGAGGTAAATTTTACTGCATGTAAAGCACACGACAAGTGGGGCAATGTCACGATTTCCGCATCAAAGTCGAGTCATAACGGTGATTATCATATTGAATTTGACGAACATTATTATTCGCTTTCTTTTTCAGATTTATTCAGGAAAAAATAAAATGTATACTTATAAGGAGGTATCAGCTTTTCATAGACAATTCAAAATAAGACATGCGTAATTTATTAAAAGCATTTCCTTATATTGTAGTTACCATGCATTTCATAAGTTTTAAGATGATTTTACTTCTTGTATTGTGAATTGCACGAGACAATATAAGACTTATAACATATTTATTTAATGGACCACTGAAAGTACGCTCGTTTTGTGAAAAAGATCAAAAGGAGACAACAAGTATCGTCAACAATTTCATGCTATTAAAAATAACGGCAATGTTAATATTTATTACCTCTAATTACTACTTTGCATTTGTTATTAATAACCACTATACAGAATACAATGTCTTAGGGTCACCAATCATTTACATGAATTACATTTTGCAAATGTCCCCAGTAAATATTTACAGTGAGGATAAAGACGGCGTTTTTTCTTTTAAAATACGTTACGTTTCAAGTGTACACGAAAACTCATTCATTTTAAAATAAAATAAACTTTAAATGAATTAGTATTGAAACAGTCAAAGTAAAATCAAGCGAATGACATCAGCAAGTGTGTTGTGAAGTCCAGTAATAAAAATAGTACGCTAGGTTTTTAGAGAACAAGGTCCTTCCCTTTCCTGCTGAACCGTCCGTCGTTCTCCTGCGATATATGTTGTCGCTGTCACAGACAAAATATGCATAATATTGAAAACGTGATATGAAACAATCAAATGCATACATGATGACATTTTAATCTCTTTGTTAATGTTTAAAACTTGTTTCGCAAGATTCCTTTGACATTCGTACATAAGCATGAATATGCCAATTTGTAAATTTTGATTTGTACTGTCTTCACTACTCTTGAAACACAAAACAACGCAGGTGTACAATTGCTGATAGCTTTATGTGAAATAGTGCTGCCAATAGTAGTAGAAGAATATTTAAACAATGTATATATAAACGATTTAATACTAAGCAAAAATATAGATATGATGACGACTCTGAAAAAAAAGAACATAAAACTCGTTACTTTAGAAATATACACGATGTACTAGTACTCATTGTTAGTGTATCTAATCTCAAAGTAGTAAATATTCCATTACATTATCGATAACTTTATATTTTATGAATCAGGTATTGACTAGACAAACTCAACATGGCATGGCTATGGTCAACTTTTTATAGGTTTATGCATTTTTGTCGACCCTGTCCCAAAAAAGTAGCAATGATCTGAGCTTATTAGTTAACTAAAGTTGAAAATGAGTCACCGATGCATAACACATGACAAGACTGCATTGGATTTATTCGCAAAGATTGAAGATGATGTTAAATGCATGTTATGATTAGAACCATCATTCAAGAGACCGATTATATAGTTGGAAGCAAGGTTACTCCTGGAGTGCGTGGAGTCACAGTCATTTAGGTTTTCGGAGTTTATGACATGATTATCAGATTACGTGAATGTCTTCAGATGCATTATGTGTTTCGTTGCATTCTTAAGATTGTTTACAGTCACACCTTTACCAAGGTAGTATGTAAACAAAACAAAAGGCTTTTCTACCTTTTTACCAGGATCTACAAAAAAGGGTTAAATACATCCATGAAGATTTCAGTGTATTTAAGTGTTGATATTTCTTAAAATATGTTTTATTATTTTGAAATTTTATCATGGATTTAATGTTTGATAGGAGTACATATTTTGTGAAAGCGCTTTGAAAGTCCCACTCCAATACTGTATTTGTTCTGATTTCGTTTTACAGCTCAGAGTTTAGGTTTTAAAGATTGAAATGAAATAAATATTTTGGGAGAGCATTTTTTAAACAAGAAACGAACTAAAACCAGGATGGGTTGGCTCGGCTAAACATTTTTCTCCATTGTTGTACCCTCACGTTCCTTCATTTAAAATTTGTACACACAATAGTAACCATAATAGCCAGTCTAGTACATTGATGGTAAAGTTTCATTTTAAATGGTACTTTATCCACTTATTTGTCGGTTTGTTGGTGGTATAGCAGTTACCCATGAAGTAGACTACGTGAAGGGAGACGAGTCATGGTTATCAAAAAGATGTGATATGTGAATGACGGATAAAACCTCTTCAAGTGACGGCTTTCCGGTTCATGAATTTTGAAATCCTTAGACTATCTTCTTCACTCCATGAGCCTATCCAAAAAATCGTTAAATGAGCAAAGACCCAGAGTTGGTGTTACTGACGTGAAGGAAAGAAGAAGAAGGAAAAAGCTCCTCGTCAGGTTTTGTTGGGTTGGTACACCCTGATTTTGGACCCCTGTTGCGCACAAGTATTGAATTTTTAAGTTTATCTTTTCCACTTAATACCCAATCTTCTAATACCTCCACCACCAAAAGAAAAAACCATTTCATATTTAAAATGCATACGTGCTGGTATAATGGTAGCATAGATTGCATGCATCATGTCACTTTGGTTGTTCATTTTGTGGTGAACCGGCTAACCAAAGTAGCAGAAAACCAGGTTGGTGTTGAATGTTGTTAACAATAAACCAGGTAAAAACCATGATCAAATGGGAATCTCTCTCTTTTTCTGCTGTGGTGGCAATTTCAATCCAATACTATTTCACAGGATATATGCATTCAACGAAATCATCATCAGCAAATGAACATCTTTCACTTTTTTATTCCCCTTATGCTACCTACCGCCGTACTCCTAACAGCCCACACGACTGATATATTTGTTATAATATGTTCCTTCCCAATCAACTAGAAAAGATAATCAAAAGGAGTAACGATTTTTTATGTTTTTGTCTGATGATGAATATGACGAGTGAATATTATCTACTACATACGGATCACTGATTGTGAATGCATTTTTTTCAACTGCAGTGATACCCTAAATATAGCTAAGGTATATGATTAATATTTCATTTCTCTTTCGGATCACTGGTGCAAAAATGGTAATATACCTATGCAAAACGATATATGCGCAATTCTATAAGTTTTCCTTTTTCTAAAAAATTCATACTCTTTGATGTGTGGTAATAGTTTTGGCCATTGAGGTTTTTATAATGAAATACTCGAAGCAGCTCTACCATTACACTACCACAGCCACGTTCACCTCATTGTTTCCATATTTCCATTTAATACATGTGTATACTTGTCTGTCGTGTCGTTTGTTTGTTACAAGTCCACCCACATTGAAAAAAAAATGTTCGGAGGAGAGTGAAGCAAGCAACAAGTACTATAAAGAATCCCACGACCGGACGAGAAGATGTTGAAAATGTGTAATGAATGACAAGAATAATAATGAATGCACAAATGCGATATTCGAATATTTTCTGTCCCACCCTCGTTTCTTTTGAGTTAGAACCGTTTATGTGGAGGTATATTATAATTTATAATATTTCATTCCGTGCATCTATCTTTCTTCAATAGAGGCATGTGGCTGTGACAGTAGCACTTTTGTTGTTGCTGTTAAGTTTGCGATTCGAATGGACGCATTGGAGAGTGTAGGTTAACTCTTGGTCAACCTTTGGCACAATACCAGGATCAGATTGTGTATGGCAGCCTTTGTCAATATTTTTATTTTTTTGGGATTCATTGTTCAGGAGCAAAAGTCTGGAAAGGAGAAATAGAAAAAGAAGGAATTTCTCAATGAATTTTTTTCTACTGAGGAGAAAAATGAACGATAGAATGACATTTTGGACACACATTTAAAGCTTATAAGAATAAATCATGATGCACTCGAACGGTTGCAGATAGACAGCTTTACGATCAAATAAAAAGAATTTACACAAACAATGATTCCTGAAAATGGGAAAGAAGAAAAAACGGGACAATATTTAGCTTTGTATATAGTATAGTTTTTGTTATTGTTTGTTACAATAAGCATCACTATTTTCAATACCAATCATCATGAATCATAAAAGAATCGTGTGAAAGTATGTTTTTTTTCATTTTTGTTGTTCAGTGCAACCGATACTAGCTATTAGTCCAACCACCACCAACAGTGGATTGTCGGCTTTCGTCAATGACATTTTTTCCTAAATAAAAGTGGTGAACTGTACAATTTCTTAAATTTCCATTTGAGGAAGCAAAGTAATTTCCAGAATGCTCCCTCCTGCCATGCCAGCATTCCCAAATTCCCAATTGAGCAGCATACCATACAAAATATTAAATTCACTCATTGATCCATTCAGAGAGGAGTGTCAAGAGGAATCCTAGTCCCAAACTAGACTCATTAAAATTTAGGCAGGTGCACATAAAGTTAAATTTGCTTTAAAAAATACTCTGAGCGCTATTCTCTTCGCAGTCTCAACCCTTCTCAAACAACGTTTAATGCGTTATTGTTATTTATTTTTGTTGTCATTATAACTGAAGAAGTAAGGATTTTTTTCTTAGTCAACTCTTCTTGTGTGTATTTTCTAAAGATTACAGTGTAACTGTAATGAGAAATGACCCACCACAGAAACACTTTGTTTCTTTCTCTTAAGTAAGCCCATACTTGAAGCCTCTTGAATATTTACCTACATCGTTGATATTCTTCCTTTTTAACTTTGTTTAGTAATTCAAGTTTGTGTTTAAAGCATGTACAATAGAGGACCATCCTATTTTAACCCTTTTATTCAACAATCCCATGTCAGAATTAAAATATGCCAGAGAATAGAGGAACCTGAGAACCACTTCATCATTGTTCATATTCCAATAAGTCCTTTTTTACTGTCAAATTGATGTTTATCATCGTTCTCATAAAAAATTCCGTCATAAAAAAGGTCTACACTTGCATCAAGCACACAAGATGTCATAAGCAAATACCATAAAACACCTTTCCAATGATAAATATGTGAATAAAAGAAGGATGCAAAAGTGAAGTCGTAGGCAACAATAATAAAAAGAATGAAATAAAAAAGTATGATGATAAACATTTCTTTTTTTCGATATCAAAGCATAACCTTAATGTATTCATGCACAATTCAATCTTAATAATAACAATAATATTAGTAGTAATGGTGATAACAAAGCTGCCACTATTATTATTACAAAACGGAAAGTGGACCTCCGCAGAGAAAGTAAATACTTTTATAGACGTGCCTATATAATAATCGTTTATGCTGCTTCCACTTTACCACGACCACCAATAACATCAAGTGTATCATTAAAAAGTAGCAACTAGCCATTTTAGAAGAATTTGTTTGTCTTGATCTCATCTCTGAACAGGACACTCAAAGTAGCATGCACATAACATATTTGACTTAAAAGATGCCGATGCCAAGTCGCCATAATGATCGTTATGATTACAGTTTTCATCCCCACGTCAATGCATGTAGCAAGTGGACACGACAAGAAATGAAGAAGAAAAGAAATAGCAATGAATGGTGATATCACTACAACTGCTATTTCTACGTAGATTAGTGATTGAATTCACTGTTGCAGAACTTTTGACTAAACTTTGATCTACAGAAATATAAAGTAAATTATATGCATATTGTTATTTTAAAAGCATTACGCAAAAAAAATTGCATTTCGAAGATTTTAGTTACCTATTTCAATTTCACCCATATGGTTTCAGTAAGCGTCAAAAATGCATAATATGGAATGCAAAAAATGAGAAAATCGTACAAAATTTATCACCTTTCGCATCAATCAGTTCAGTACATCATCCCACTCACTTATTCGCAACGTACGTACTTCATCTCTCTCTCTCTCTCTTTCTTGCTCATTCAAATTAATGACAAAATCCTTTCGAGTCACCAAATACCATCGTTTTTTCTCTCCACCTTAATAATATTTGCCATACTGAAAAGACCGGCTTGCAACATCCACTGTAATGCGTACTGTATATGATGAGTATGCGTAACTAATGTTATTAATAATGAATCAGGAAAACGACTTATCCATCCACTATCCCATTGCGAAAAAGTTGTAAATGTGCGTTCCTATCCTTCTTTCATCTGAAAGGAATTTAAGTGAATAATTTAGACTGTTTGAAATAATGAGCGTTGCCATTCATCAACTTCTAGCTTTCAAACACCACTCGACAAGCAGGAAAAAAATCGCTGGTATTGGCAAGCATATCGGGGAAGAAGATCAAAAGCAGGCAGTGTTTGAAGAGAGCTATAAAAGTAAAGCCCTGCTACGAACCTCCTGTTTACTGACTTTCTCTTCTTCTGCGACATAGACAACAATACACAATAAAAGTATATAATATTTATTCCTGACTGCAGGGAAGCTTTGCACATATTCATTTATGTAAGGTGCTTCTGCTCGTCCTGGCGTAATGAAATGAAATAACGTGATGGTGAGATTTGACTTGACCCATCTCTAATAAAGTATAGCAGCTCTAAAAAACCTGCTGAACTCGGTAATTTACATTAGGTGAATGGGATCATTTATTTGTATACATACATATATGATGAACGTGTTTGTCTGTTCCAAATCTGGCAGGTAGACAAGAAATGCCATTAAGGAAAAGAATGGTTGCTTTGCTTATTTTCTAAGTGCATATTTCTGCTTGTAGTAATGAATTATCGTAATAGTAATGGGCCGAAATACTTGGTGTGTAATTTTCCTTCATTTTTTGCTAAGCAATATATAAAATGGCAAACGGGACTAGAATCCCAATAAATAAATAAATAATTTCGATAGGTGTACGCATACTTATAATATTTAATATAATAATAATAGTCATTACGAAAATAATTATAATTTTATTAAATATTTACGTATTAAATGCCCAACTTACGAGAAGTTTATTTCAAATCACAACTTAAGCCTGTAGTTTTGACTTGTATGTACCCCAAATGTTAAATTTATTCTCGATAATATTGCAACAAGCAATGTCGTGAAGCATTGTTAAGTGAGTGAACTGAAATGCTTTCTAAATGGAACTTCTCCCTTTATCGTTCATTTAAAAAAGTAACTTTTTTTTACCTGCCTCCATTCTTCCGCAGCAGTTCAGTGTAGCGAGAGACAGTTTGCAAGGAAGATTATCATTATTATATATTTTCGTTTAATTTATTACACCTTGTATAGTTTCGTCTTTTGCAAAAAAAGACTATAGTAAAGAAATAAGACAGAAAGGCGAAATAACAAGAAGTGTAGTAGTTTAGATAAATGATAGCAAAGTTTTTTGTCTAATGTTGTTGCATACTTATGTGCAAAAATCCTTTTTCCCCACCATGTTATTAGAGATTAATCCGCGTCTCTCTACACCACTGACAACAACAGCAGCAACAACGATCAAGAGAGATAGAGGGAGAGAAGGAGACAGAAAAAAGGCAAGAATTGTAAAACTGCCGAAGGTGCATTTATAATAGTCCAGTTATTTCAGCGTATGAAACTAAACATGCACATACGTGCATACTTTTATTGGTTGTGTAGTAGTAAGTAGTAGTTGAGCGGTTTGGACCAAAGAAGAAGAATAAAAAACTGACGATGAGCCGAATAAACCGAGCTGAGTTGGGTGAAGCTGTCCATCCGTCGTCGTCTTCGAAAAAAAATGTATAAAAAACGTCTATGCCTTCAAGTCATAAAGGAATATTATATTCTGGTTGCTACAAAGTTACTCGCGAGTCGCAACTGCCATAACTACTTACAAAACAACGAGTTAGATACATGCATCGTTATTGTGCATTGTGTAACCAAAGGCATTCAAATAGCCACTGCTACTACAAAACAAGCTAATGGAGCAAAAATGCTAGGGTGAATGGTGCCCAAATGTTCATGAAACTAGCAACTTTTGATGTGTGAATTGTAATATAATTTTTCTTTCGTTTTTGCCAATTTTCAAAATATGAATATCAGCAACTGTAGTAAAGTCTAAATCTATTGAAATTGCTTTTATTGATGGACTAAGGTTTTTAGGCAACAACTATGTCAGATTTTTTTTCGCTATTCTTTCTTACCAGCTAAAAGCTAATTTTACGTTTTCAAAATATTTCGCATTACAACATCTTTCCTCTTGGAGCCTTGCATAATTGTTTTCTTCAGAGTACGAATATTAAAGTTGCACGTATAGTGTGAAAATACAATGGAATGTTCAATTAATTTATGGCTGTTGAACTTTGCATATTGGAAATATCCCGGACTATACATACACGAGCACCATCCCATAATCCCAACCTTATCATAAGCACATAATATGTAATAAAGAATGAAATGAAAAGTAAAAAAAGAAGTAAATAAACATCGTGCACTTACATGCTTTTATTGTGATAATGAACGGAAAGAATCATTTTAATTGTTAATTAATAGGCAGAGCTAAAGATAAAGTTGCACGTGACTAAAAATTTAATGACATTTTAAGCGGATGATATCGAACGATGATTTTAAAATGCGCTTTTCTGAGCAGTAATAATAGTAATAGTAGTAGTAAGAGTGCTTTATCACATCACGATATTGTAAAGGAAAAATAAAATTTGGCTACTATTCTAGTTTGACCACTGGGATCATCATACATAAAGCTACAAAACCTTTATACTCTTTGGGAGGGTGCGGGATGATACGAGACATGATGATGGTGATTGCTATGTACTGATTTTTTTTGGTGGTGCGTTGGATAATGGTTTGCTAGTGTCGGTGCCTCCATCAACCGATGTTGTAGTCTATTATTGTGAAACTGTGTGCGATTCTAACAGAACCTTAATGTTCTAGTAATTTGTACGCACCGTGCAACTAAACGCTCAATGCCTATTGATTTTTCGCAATTATCAAAGTTATATTATTTCTTTTGCGACTTACTAAACAACTCCGCAGGCTTTCACTATCGCACAAAACATAATTGCTTGCGATCATGAAAATAAGCAAAATAATGCACCTTTAACTTCAGCTCGGCTGATTACAGACAAAAAGAAGTAGATTTAAGTGTATTAACAGTAATTATCATATCAGAAAACAAATTTCCCACATTTTGTATAAGGAAACAAGTAAATCACATCATCGACATACACACACATACATTACTAAACGAGTGACGTTGATGAAGGTATCAAAACGGAAGAGAGTAAAAACACGCATCGTGCATACATGCATAATAATAATAATAATAATCAAATGTTGCACGTACACACGAAAAAAATAACGAATTTGTTTGACTTGGTTTAAATACTGACCTACTATTTGTTCGTTAAAAGTATTATGGCAGAAAAGCTAGTCGAACCACTTGCATTTATTCCATATCACTATCGTTTCTTAATGTTTTATGTTGAATCATCATTGTTCGCAGTCGTGATTTTATGGGAAATGGTAGGCGTTCCTTATTGATCAAAAAATTCTCTGCTTATAATCATTTATAGTACATTATTATTGCATCTGACTACATTAACAACGGCCATGTCAAAAAAAAGTATTTTCCTTCATCAAACGCCGGAGTAGTAGAGAGCGTGGCCCTTTTCGTTTTTGCAAATACTGACAAATAAATAGTGAAAAGTAACTGCCATTCAGCAATAATAATCAAACATAACATGAATTTACTTCTATGGATGAACAAAGAAAAGAAGTAAAAGTTTGGCAAAGAAACTAAAGCGAATGAGATCAATATTCCTTTGGTTCTTCAGAGTTGATCACTATCTCTCATAAAAATTATATCTTTGCCACCCGTCTTCAACTTCTTCTCAAGGAAATTATAGAAATTGCACAGAACTCAAAATAATAAATAATAAATCGGTAAATACCGAGGTAGATAAGTGCCAGATATAATGTGAAAACCCGGCTTCGCCGGGGAGTTGAAT
>JAQFYG010000137.1:0-46973 GCA_034694325.1 Entomobrya corticalis
ATCGCTTGACCTTTCAAATGGTATGTAAAACCATTTGCATAATTTGAGTCTTCTTGGAGAACATTCAACCAATAGGAAAGCTCAATCTTGCCTATCATTATATTATTATTGATATGATGAAGTATAGAAGAGACGTTAGCATAGATTTTTTTTCGAAAAGAGGGAGAAGAAGAAAAAGTAAAGAAGATAATAATAATAGGAATAATATATGGTATACCAAATGTGTTTACGTTTCATTTTATTTTCCACTAAATTTTCCCATGAAAATTCATATTAATGCTGAGGCGTATACTTAAACGTACTTAAACGTCTCCTCCACGTACATAGTCATCCCACACATAACACTGGAAACCCCATTCATGATAATGATGGAAATCAATTATTATGTAGGTTGAGGAGGAGAAGAGGGAACTGCACTCCACACACACTGGTTTATTGGAAGTTAGTGGAACGGTGTGGTTATTGTTGAATAAAAAATAAGGTAAATTTTTTAAAGGAAGAGGGAGATAGAGGAGAAAAGCGGATAAATTGTAAGTTTCTCAGTAAGTCATGAAAAGAAGGAGGATAAACGGCGAAAAAAAAATTCAAGCCATTATGGTTATGTTATGTGTTCATAAAGACGTAAAGAGAAATGTAAAATAATAATAAATATTATTACGCATATTATTGTACATAGAGAAGTAGGAGAAGAGGGTGAGAAAAATAGAATGTGCTTTTATTGTGAGTCATTCTCCTTTAATAAAAAAAATAGAAAAATGTGTAGGAGAAGAAGAAGAAGAAGAGGTAATGGACGCTATGGCATGGCCAGCCAATATATTTTATGCAGAGTGAGCTCTTCACATGAATATTCATTGTGACTGTGCGAGATTCAGAGAAAGAATAATAACATTTTCACCCGGCTTTCTTTTATTGCAAGCTATTTCAGCAACTTTTTCAGTTTTGCTTTTTCTCTGTGATGGGTAATTTATGTATATTTTTTTAGTTTTTTCCGCCTCAAAGATACGTTATAAAGGAAAGATACATAAAACGTGTTGTAAAAAGAGTTGAAAAATGTATAGAATAGATATCATTGTATAAATATTAAATAGTCACGTTATTTAATGTAAGGCACAAAATGATATTTTTTTTTGTAAAAGAGACAAAATAATATGGAATATGGGCTACTAAGCGAGTTACAACAAACTATGAACATTATTAAAAAAGACGGATTGAGAGAGAAAAAGAAGGAAATTTCAGTTTTATTGCAACATCTTTTGCTATTACCACACACATACACCCATTTAACTTGGAGGCCTCACAAGAAGAGGAACGTGGTATAATATTAAAATTGTGGGAAATTGATTATAAAAAAGGGAAAGTTGAAGGAAATTTTTTCCTTGCTTTCTCTTTTTTTGTATTTTATTTCTCAACATTTTGTATATATATTATATTATGCGTACTAGTATTTGTTTTATAATATTTCTCGCTTTTTGTCGAAAAAGTGAACATATAACATGATTTGTTCTCTTTCTTGTCTGAAACCAAATTATAGTAACATCGTATTCACAAATTAGATATTCCAACAGATAAGGCATAATTCATTTTGGTATAATTTAGTATTATATTAATTACAGATAGCAAACCACAATTGGGAGCTTTTTTCAGTGAGAACATCAAAATATGCTGTAATAGTATATATAATTGATATAATATATTTCTATTTGTTCTTTAAATATATATTTTAAAATCTTTTGGTTAAAGTATTAAAAGCGTCGACAAAGAGAAAAGAAGCGAAAAGTAAAAGTATCTAAAACGAAAGATTTTTTTCGGCTTCCATAGTCCATTGCCTCTGGACAGAGATAATGAGCTCATGCAATTAGACAGTTAGTGGTACTCGTTGAGTTGAGTAGCAGTATTTGCAAAGCTAAAAGAGGGCGCATCTCTTATTTTCTCTCCTTTTGTACCACCGTCCTCTGTCAAGTTCCACTCTGCATATAATATAAAAAGAAAAAGTTTTTTATGCGTTTAAAGAAGCTACAATTTGAACACAGTAGTAATACGACGGATTGAAAAGAAGAAGTAGAAGAAGAAGGCAATTAAAAGTTTTTTTTTCTTGCAAAAACATTATATATACATGTTACCGTACATAATATACCACGACAATCTTATGCTTTTATATATAAAAAATAAACTTGTAAGTTGTGATATTTTAAGAATCCAACTGTTATTATTAAAGTTGGCTCTGTTTGCGAGAAAATCGGAGGAAATGTGAACTGAAAAGGATTTTGAGAAAAGCTTAGTTTTTTATATTCTTCAAGTTCATATGATGCGTAAGTTTAGGAGCATTTTGGTGACTGCAGTCAAGATAAATGTAGAGGAAAAGGAAAGCCATAAAGCCAGATATTATATATACTTTGTATTACTATAGGTAGCTTTAGACGTTTCCAAGTTTTTGGATTTTAGAACACAGAAGCTCGCCTTCTTTCTCGATCATCTTTTTCATCAGAAAACAACAAAACTTGAATTTGAATTGGACAAAACACGCACCGCAGTATACCCCAGACCACTAATATCACCAACCAGTCGTGCCATGCATGACTATATGACTCTTGTCTTCTTGGCATCAAATCCACTTACGTATTATAGTAAGCGGTTGTATTAATAATATTATTAATACTATTAATAAATGACATGAGATAATAAGATGTTATAGTCTATTATTATTACCATTATGAAATCTTCGTCTATGCTTGTTTCTTATAGAGAAAGTTGGTTTGGTGATGAGTCCGTTTCAATACGTTACTCTAAAACTACACAACAAAATTTCCGGCTTTTCAGTATTAATTTCAAAGGATATCATAATGAGTAATCTTATTCAATATTAGTATCATAATCAATAAAGCTGGGATATATAAATTATTATTGCTATTATTAATTTAGAGTTTAAGGTGTAAATATATACAGAACATTTTTGTTTATAGTGTATAGAGTCTAGTTTGGATCGCGAGATGAGTTAATTATATGGGAATACTCAAGGAAAAATTTGCACGATAACTTTGCAGACACTATAACAAAAACCAATAATATTTATATTATGTTTATAAATATGGTATATCAAACTAAATCACGAAGATTCATATATTAAGTGGCTGTTCTGATCACATTATAAAGGGAATGTGGCACACGGTCAGCAATGTCTAATTTCAGTGCCATATGAAAAGCATTTTCTTAGCGTTACGAAATTGAGGAAAAATTCCACGAGTGAAAATCGCCGAGAGAGTAATAAACTGGAATAGAATATCATAACAACAACCTACAGAGTGCACCCTGCACACCGCCATGCATTTGATTTTTTATATGCCAAGTTATAATGGAAAAATATACGAAACCGCTACGATATATTTTCGGTGTGTGTGGTAATTTGAACGTGGTTTAATGAAATGGCTAATATCCTTAATAGTTTCACTCAGTTTTTGCAGAGTTTTTCCACACAGCCTTCTATATAAAATGATGCCAGAAAATATTGTACATGTATTATTATTGCATATAATAAAGTGGTAGAGAGGATGGAGGAAGGAGTGCTATAGTATTAGGGAAAATGGCAGTTTTATAACAGTATAGTACAGTCATTTGATATAATAGAATGAAAATGACGATATGGAAAAGAAAAGAGAGACCGCGCGTCATCGGCCTCAAAGTGGATAATTAGCATTCAGGGACGTAATTTGCAAAAAAAAGTTGATACGGGAAGTTTTCCTAAAATGACTACCAGACACATTTAAAAAGGCACACACACACATAAAGTGAATGGCGTATACTATCTGAAAAGATGAGTTTCCCACAGAAAAAAACTCAACAACAGCAGCAGCAGCAGCAGCAGAGTAGCAGCTTTGTAAAGAGTTGGGAAAAATAAACAAAAAAATGCGATGCATGACAAGGAGAAAACCCTGTTGGTTGTTTGTTGATAGGAAGGAGAGAAGAAGTTGTTGTGTAAGTAGAAGAATTCAAACGAATGGAAAACCAAACTACCTCCTCCACCACTACCACCATCATATAGTCATCATCATCAGCAATGATTTTCTAGTACGGATCGTCTGCTCTCATTCGTCTACTCTGTCTAATGTACATGCATGCATACATAAATAGTGAACAAGTTGTGAGGAATGAAGGACTAGAGAAAGCCAGCAAAAAAAGTCAGAATGGAAAAGAAGGAGTGAAGAAGACGAAGAAAGAAAGTTTTTTGTGAAAGGAAAAGTCTACTTTCACTTGTCGGCCTTATACAAGCCGCATGGAAGAGAGAGAGAGAAAGAATGGGACGAGAATAGAAGGAAAATGCTAGCTAATTTTAATAGCTAATTTCACTTTATGATATTTAACTTTTTCTGAAGGACTTTTGTCGTTTGTCCTTGTAATATATTTTGTATAGGTTTTTGTTTTTCTTCTAAGTTCTCTGTTTTCCTTTACCATCTTCTCGGCTTCTTGATCCTTGCACTTATTTATTGTAGTTTGCACTGGTTTTTTGCAATGCTATTTTATGAAGCTAATGGAGACTTTAATATGATCGATCAATAAATTCATTGAGACGTTTCTTGATTTTCCTTTCTATCCTTTTTTGGTTGATATGAATATTGTGCAAATACAAATATTTATGTTTTGTCATATTGTCGCTCCGTAAATAAATCTTGTCTTCAGAAAAAAAGACATGCGGGGTCTTTTTTTAAAAAGTAAGGAATGTGCAAGGATATTCGGCTTCGGCTATGAATTGTGAGCTCTCTGCATGCCAATAAATATATGTATTGGCATTAGCTTAAGGAAATATTTTACAAATATATATTCAAGTAGAAAGAGAGAAGCGAAACGTTAAAAAATAGTACCTTTTTATTCAAAGAAATATTGAAAATGGTATTGGAAGCTGGAAAAAATGCTGAATCAGTAGGTGGTACATCACATCATCCCAACATGTTGTTTTTTTTGGCAAACACAGCCCTCAAACCATTTCTTTTTGGTTCGATGGTAACTTCTCCAAAACTCAAAGAAAAAACAGTAGTTTTGTTATCCCCTTTCTTAGCTCGAATCTCAATATTCACCTTTTTTCCTTATAAAATATTTTGTTTTATTGTTAATAGATACATATAAAGGTTCACCTGAAAATCAGCACAATCATTAATAAATTTTTTTGCCGTTTTCTCTCTTCCTCCTGCATCTTTTCCCCTCTTTTGATTTAAAAAATAATAATAATTTGAGAAGACTACCACTTTGGAATACATTTGTATCCATGCACAACTCTAGAGGCATGCAGCCACCTCCACCACCACCATATTTCCATCAAATGAATTATTCCGTTTTTTGCTTGCCTTTTGTTGAGCTGCCTGCCTTGTGCCTGCTGTTACACACGTTATCTTTCTTCTCATGTTTGTACACCGAGCGGAAAGAAAAAAGCCAACGCCAGTCAATCACATTAATGTGATGCTCAAATAGAAATCCAAGAGGAAAAAAAGGAAGTGGAGAAGAGGTAGAGGGAAAAAATAGTAGTAGTAGTAGTATCTCTATATAGTTCTTTGATGGTAGTTTCGTCGTTTCGTTGTCGAACCAAAAAAAATTATTTATGCATGCCTCGTCCTACTTATATCAACATACATACTCTACAGACGAAGAAAAAAAATTGCTTCAATCTGGAAAAATTATATATAAATATATAGTTGATACTATCTAGTTTTCAAATAGTTACCTTTAATATGATAATATTATGTAAGCAGAATAGAAAAAAAAATAAAAATATGCATGGAACGCGAAAATGTTGTAATGTTTTTAGAGAAGAGGAAGTATCATCTATAGATATTTGGTCTGTAGTAGTAGTAGCCGCTGAAGAAGACCAAAAGAAATATTTGTAGTTTTTATAGATAAGTATATGTAATGTAGTACTGTTTTCTCTCTTTCTTTTGTGTTATGTGGTTTGACCCTATGCGACATGAAAATATGCTGTTGTACTCATATCACGATCTTGGTTTCATCTTTTTTTTTCTTCTTCTCCTTTTCTGATGACTTTACGGCAAGCAATTTCCTTGATATGAGATTTCATGGGCTTGCTTTTTTTTCGGTGAAAGAATAGAAAGTGGCGATAGAGGAGTTGAGAGTTGAGCTGAGCAGCAGCAGGAGAGCCGGGCATCAAAAAAATAAAAAAATCAGCTCAACTCTCACTCTCAAGTTTATACTTGGTTTGTTACATAATATATATATTTTTTTGTTCGTCGTCGTCTGTTTTTTGTGTGATGCGAGGAAAAAGAACAAGCTCTGTCGTTGGTAGTGGTGACGGCGTGGCAGTTTTTTGTGGTGGTGGTGGTGGTTTTTTCATGCATGAGAATATCTAGTATATATTCATGCATGCAAGAATGGGTGAAATGGCAGAAAGTACTTGAATTGATATTGTGTTTTTTTCTCTTCTTCCTCTAGAGTGTTTCCCTTTTGCTAATACAATTCCTCCAACACATGACTCACATCACCAAAAAGAGAGAGAGAGAGAGTCAAAGACAGTTAGAAAAAAGTCAAATAAAGAAGCACTATGGCTATTATTACAGACATCTGTTACTATAGTAAATAGTAGTAGTTCCAGTCCCCAGTATCAATACTGTTCTTCTCTCCACATATTACAAAAAATTGTGAAGAATAAGAAGAAAGAGTGTAATCCCGGAATGTTATGCTGACCCAGTATACCAGTACCACAAATACATAATCTTATTATTGCATTCGTTTCACCACCACCATCCCCGCCAAGCCAACACCAATAACAACAACAGAAAAAAAGAAGAAGAAAAAATGGCAATCGCATGATGACATGCCACGCACTTGTTTATATTTATGTATACCTAGTACTATTCCAGTTCGTATTCCAACTATTCCAGTTTTTTAAAATCGAATAGGGTAACAGCAGAAGAAGCAAGCTGCAAAATGGCAGACAGACAGAGAGAGAGAGAGCATCGGAGTTAATCTTTCATTGGGAAAAGTATGGAATTTTTTCTAGGTCCTTTTTGTGAAGAGGAAGCGGAGATGAAAACTGTTCTTTTCATTTTATTCCTTTTTCTTCTCGCCTTTTATTTGTGTGTGTCGTGTGTGTGTACGTACATGTCTTGTTGCTATTTTGTGGTGGTTGATGATGGTGGTGGTGGGTCTCTGACCTTTTTATAAAAAAATGAAATAGGCTAGTAGTAAGCATTTTTTGTGTTGTTTGTTGGAAGTTGGAAATGAAATGTACGAATGTTCTATGTTATGAGGCCAATATAGTTTTGGAACAAGAAAAAATGCTCGTTGACGTGGAATTGACATTAGTTGTACTTTTGGTCTATGGTCCATGTATCATCATCATGTCTGCTAGGATTATTGGCGAAAAAAAGGAGGACTGTGGAGAAAAGTATTAGTCTACAACAAAGAAACATTTTCTGTCTTTGAAAAAAATATAGAGCATTATTTTTTTTGCTGGGTCTAGCATATTTTATATGTAGGCAACATAACAAATGCTTATGCTTCATATAATATATTGGAGTACAAGAAAAAAAGATAAAGCTTCAAAAAAACATAGCATTTTCATAGAGTCCATTGCACAAAATGACTGGCTCTTCCCTTAAAAAATAATTTATATTATGTACTTTTGTTCCCTGGGTATGTATGGAGGAGAGTGCACAAAACGGCTTTTATTCTATGAATACCAACTAGCCAACCAAGAAAATGAAATATTGTGAAAAACTGAGCTTGCAGGCATCACCCACCTACTTTCACTTTTTCATGTATAAAATATAAATGCATGAAATAACACAATTGCAATAGAATTCTACAACAACTTGCACTTGTGTGTCCTCTTTTTTTCAAACTTTCTAACGAAATATTATATGGAACAGAGCGGATATAACAATAAATATATAATTTAAAAAAATATATAGGTCCATCATAACCAGAAAAAAATGCACTTGGCTGCTGTTTCTTTTCACTGAGAAAAAAACGAAGAAAACACAATGAACGTGCCCATTTTTTGAGTATGAATCTTTCTGTTTCTTTTACAACAAACGGTAGTAACTTTTCACAACAAAATTATTTAGAAAGGGTTGCTCGTTCAAACGTTCTTCGAATATTATTTTGTATTCATGTTTTTACGTGTGTATAATATTATTGTCCAACTATATGTTATTATATTTGTCTATTTTTCTGTCTTTACAGGTTTCCATATATTGACAATGATATTTGGTTGAGCGGCTTCACTCTGCTGGCGTGTGTGTGTCTGTATGTTGGCGTGGCACAAAAGGACCTTGCCTGGCACGGTATGACAACACAATAATAGTAATAGTAATAATATCTTATTTTTCTTTTTCGTTTCATATCGATATTTATTATTTTCATATTATATAAATGTGCAACTGCTGTTTTCCTTCGAGTACTTACTGCTAATGTTTTGCTGTACATGTCTTTTGATATAAGATATAAAATGGTTCGTGAAAAAGAAATATATTTAAAATAAAAGTACCTCTGTGCAAATAAATATAATATTTTATATAAAAAATACAATGTACCTTGATCCATGCATAAATATTAGCGAAGAGTTGCTCAAAGTAAAAGTAAAATTTTATAGATAGCCTACTTTTTTACATCAGTTGTTCGCTTTATACTACACTTAAGAGAAAACGGGCAGAGTTTTTTAAGTTGACATAAAAACTCGTCATGGAAAGAAGAGAAGCTATTTCTTTCAAGACATTTCAATAAGTGCTAAAATCTGCAGTGTTTTTTTCTTCCTTTTTGGAGGAGTTGATGTTTAGAGATGCACACAGGGAGAGAGATAAGTCTAATCGGATTTAAAATGGCCTCATTTTCTCATACTGCTTGTCCCTCTTTTTCGACGTTTTTATCATCATTGCTGCAGCAGCAGAAGGATAAAAATGTATATATTGTCATGGGTTTATTGAACTACATCTTTCTACTTTACTCTGCTTCTTGCATTGCATTAGAATGATTTATTTTTTTATTGTCGTCGTATTACTGTAAATCTTATTTTAACTCAACTACTTTACGAACGTACATAATACGAACTTATAGAAACGAATTCGAATCTTGTATATACAATGGATTTGACCAAAAAAAGGACTGGAGAAAAAGTGAACACAGATTCAAGTATCCAGTACAAAAAAACTGTCGTTTACGAAAATGGATTGAACACAGCATGCAAAACAAAAAAAGACAGTTGTGTATTGAAAATCATGATGACATTCTGACAGTTTCCTTTGTTTTCTTAAAAGCGTTTTAGAATTCTTTTATCATTTTTTGCAAAAAATGTAAAAAACCAAATAAACGCTGGGCTCATGCTGAGTTAAGAATTTTTTGGATAACAAAATTGATAAAGATGATAATGAAAATAACTTGGAAGACGATATCTGTATTATATCTAAAATGAAAGATTAAAATATTTTCGGTTTTCTTGTGTTTAAAAGAAAATGGATCAATTGATGAAGCTTGAATACATTGCTCTTGTATTTGAATAGAAACAAGGTATATTTTTTCTGGTTATTTGACAAGATTTGACGATAACAATTTTTATGAATTCGTTTTATTAAGCCGCTAAAACTACAGACTACTGACATGAGTGGACAGATACTATCCTTTATCTGTTTTTTTGGTATACTGTTAGGAATTCATGCACGACGAAAATCAACATTCCACCGTCCATCTTTTTCTCTTCTCGGTATGAACCGTCATGTCAACTTGTTTAATACTTTGAATATTTTGTGAGTTTCACGTAATCACATAATAACAAAGTGGCAGAGGGAAATGAAGACTATATAAAGAGCTTCTTGCTGTCTGTTTTCTGTCTGACTCTTTTGCTCTTCTACCAATCCATCTCTACATTATTTAACATGGATAAAGTGACCAACATGACACGAAGAAAAAAATGTTTAAGAATGAAGTACAATAAAGGAAAATAGTATTAAAGAAAACACTGCAACTTCATCGTCCATCCTTCTTTTTCTACCTTTGAAAACCGTTTTGCTCGGTTCTAAAGCCTTTCTAAAAAATGAATAAAACTGTCCAACAAACCCTTTTGAGACAAGCACATAACTTTTATTAGTAACAAAATAAGAAAATGAAAATCCCACTATTAAATCCATTTAATGTCCGCTGTAAAAAAGACGTTTTTCTGTGGAGTTGCTCACGATGATGACTATGAGGACGACGTTGACGACACAATGGATTTTTAAAAAAAGAGAGTGAGCCGACGTGCGGATGAGCAATCATGGGGAGAGTCGGTGAACCCTTTGGTTTGTTGGTTTGGTGGACAGATACCTATACTCTGATGGTCATATAACCAAATATGTATCATGTCAAAAACCATCATCGTGAGATACAAACATAACTTGTCCATATTATATATAGACAATGCCATCACACAAGCCTGTCAAAGTAGATTTTTCAAAAATTCTATCTATATTCTTTAAAGCAAGTTATTATTCATGTTAGTATGGCAATGAGGCGTGCTACCTTTTGTTTAAAAGAAAACAAAAAAAACATAAAGGACGTCATGTTCTCATAAAACGCATTCAATTTTCTACTCAACACGCCACTATTAAAGGTATGCTGACTTATTCAATAAAAAACGTATTCATCAAGACTAATGCCTTTTGCATTCGTTAAGAATATAAATAGGAATTTCTTGAAAGAAAGCATTTGGAAGAGGCGAGTTTTTCCATCAAGTGAAATAGAAACACGGAATGTTTTAAAATTTCTGGGAAATCGATCTACTTCTTGTATTTTTGTTTGTTTGAAATATCTGAACAAAATATAAGATGATATGGTGTAGATAGTTGATATATAAAGTGTTTTCGTACTAATAGCATTCCGGCACTGAAACACTGGGCTACTCACTTTTTAATTTGTCAGATGGAAACTACAAAAAATGTGTCTTGTCACTTATTCATAAAAATAAAGAAAAAACCAAGAGATTATCCAAATCCTTACTAAACCTTCAACACAATCGAGATGCCAGAGAGCATGGAAGAGAGAAAAGAAGAAGGTAAAAAAGCAACAGCAGACATTTCGGCTGCCTCACTTGACGTTTTATGTACTTGTTTTATTGACTTGAGAGGGAAAATGCGCCGCCATGTGATTAATTTTAATGCATGTTGACATCCACTTTTCTACCTTGTTTATTACGGAAAAAGATGATGATGATGATGAAATGCATACATTTGAGAACTATAATAAATATTTTTTATGTGAGAGGAAGAAGAAGATGGTGAAATGCCGAAAAGGATTTAAGGCTCATTACTCAAGTCAATTATGTAAATTATTCTCTCTGTGAGTATCTGAGACCTGAGACGAGTCACTTGTCAAGCTAATATGGATAAACTGGTAACAATGCAGTTAATAGTTATAGTTTTTTTAAAAGTAGTTGCTTCCGCTGCTGTCTTTTGTTATGATGCTGCGTCCACTAATTTTTAATTTTTTAGTGTATAGCAATATAAACTTATTTATTTACCTGCATTTATTTACTACCTAATAGGAATTGTAATTAAATTACGACCGCCATATATTTCTACCTTGACATTCCACTTGAGAAAAAAAGTATTTTCTCATGAATGCGTGATGCGTCACTACTTATTATTATTTTTTATAGGTGCCATTATGATGTCGTCACAAAAACCATACCTAGCTGACTAATTATTTAATTATATTTCTTCATTAGTAACCACAAACAATGCTGAGATTTCAAAACATGTTGTTTGTTTTCCAGAGAAAAACCAAATTTTAAGCAAATAAATAGAAAATTTATGCATCCTTTAACCTCTACTACCACTACCGCCTCCATCTTTCCTGTAATTACGTATTTTATTGTACAGACAACGCAGCATAAATGCAAAGCAGAAGAACAACAGATCTTTTCATTTTGTTTGCTGAAAACCGCTGGTGAGAAATTTGTGGTGATGTGTGTGATCCAAGTGCTTTCATGCTGGTAGTCCTCTTTCTGTATAATAATATTAATAAAAGTACAGAACTAACTAATATATAAACATTTATGCATAAACACCACTACGATCTACTTAAAGTATGTATATAAGTGTTTCTCTATTTCATATATTTGATATTATGTAAGTTTTTTTGATAAATCGTCTCAACATAGAAAATGCCTGCAAAATAGTACCTCTTACACTTGGTTTTACGGTTGAAAAGATATTGTGCGCATCCAACTTCTCTCTCTCTTTCTTTCTGTCTCTCTATTTCCCGACGAGGAGAGAAGCCCACCACCACTTACAGCACTTAGTCTTTCCACTAATCAAGTTGTATTCTGGTTTTGATGTGTGTCTTGTGGGGATGGGGAAAAGCTGCTTCTCTTCTTCTCCTTTTACTTTTTCTTTGTCCACTTTACTTACACTTACTTCTCATCTTGCCATATATGTACATGTTTTATATGCATTTGAAATGGATGTTATTTCTTCTCAATAAGAAGTAAAAGAATAGCGATATACTGTTCATCGAAATCTTGAAGCATATAATATAAACGCTAAATGTTAATATTACAGCATAAGAAAAGAGAAAGAAATACTGATAGGATTGCAAAATAGATAATCACTCATATTCCGATATTCCCTCTCTGATTCTTCTCTCCTCCTTTCAAAAAGAATACATATCATGTAATGACGATATATAGAATATCGACACTACTACATATACACTCAAGTAGTGTTATTGGCTGGTGAAATGATGAAAAGTCTTATTTTTTTCCTTACAACGTTGCGTTCAAAGAACAACTGACACTAGAGTACTGCAGCTGCTGCCTCGGAGATCTTGTTAGTAGCAGTGATGGCGGTAGTGGCAGTGGTAGTTTTACTAATATGACGTCTTGCCAATACTCAGTTGCTTCCTCCTCTCTTTTTTCTCTTTATGCCTCTCCATATAAAAACCACCCACAACTTGAATACAATATATAGAGAGTGAATAAGGGAGAAAAAAGAGGCGACCCACATGACACGACTTTTCTTTCTCTTTTCACTTTTTTCCCCTCGTGCTCACTCACTGAGACGAAGGAATATATAAAAAGAAAAGATTGTTGGCAAAAAAATATAGACGTGGAGAAGAGCAGCTGAGAAAGAGAGAAGGAGGAAAAAAAGTCTAAAAGAAGAAAAAAAATAGTATAGACGAAGATGAGTTGAGTGAATGAGTTTGGAGGCAAATCCATCCATGTCGGAAGTAAAGGATAACGTGAACATACACACATCCAGTAGTAGATGTATTGAGTAAAATACATCCATATATTAATATGACTGGCTTTATCTTATGCTTTTATATTCACTGAGTACCTACATTATTGGGAATGACTAGTTTTTAGAGGTAAAGTATCTACACGGTTATTTCTCTAGTATTCCTTTGGGAATAGATTTTCTCTTGTTCGATTGCAAGATGAATGTGTTACGGTGGTAGTGGCGGCGGCGATGGTGAAGATGGAAGTCTGGAGATGCAGTATACCCTTTTTGTTTGGTTTTGCTATCCCGCTGAAAGCATGTGCCGTTATATATTTATAAGATCGACCATAACCAAACATTCATAGAATGTTCCAAATGTATTCACAGATATTTCAAAGTCTAACTTTGCCTTCTTCTTCCTCCGCCTCCTTCTTCTACTTTTCTCACAACCACACAGGCTGGCAACCTCAGACAGAGAACGCAGTTGTGAACAAAGAGCAAAAAATCTGTGCGTGCCAATATAGTAAAAAGATAGAAATAAAAAGGAAGGAAATTTTGGAGGAAAAAGGAAATGAGAAGTGAAAGCTGTGTAGCAAAACCAAGTAAAGTAATAGGACAAGGTAAAAAATCAAGTGACTTCTTTCTCTTTTTTATATACATTTTTTCGTAAAAAGGAACAAAGTTTCATGAGGTGAATACCCATTGTAAAATTATGCATGTGTACACATTACGCATGCATCAAAATCTCAAAAAAATAAAATAAAAAACATACACACATAAGACCAGACACTAGACACACGCAAAAGGGAAAATATAACCTCTTATGTGACTTTCAACAAGGCCATAAAGTAAAATGTAAAAGTAGTAATGCATATTAAATGAGAACATGATGCATTTCCTTTTTTAAACATGACTCTTGTGACGTACAAAAAATAGATGAAATGTAGAAAAAAAGTATGAAATACTTGTTATGTAAGACAGGAAAAGTAGTTTTCTCTTGAAGAAAAAAATATATTAAATTGCATCAATCTTCAATCCTTTCCAATTCATGTTATTACCACTACTACTTCTACTTCACATTTAAGTCATACTAAAAATAGAAATGTATATAGTAAAGAAATGCGCTAATCTTTGGCCTTGTTGAAAAAAGTTTATTTTTTCAACTCAATTCCACCTTCCACTTCTTTCTCTCTTTTTAACCCATGTCCTCTCACTGTCTACAGAGTGTAGTCACGCACATCAAGGGCGGGTGTATAAATATAAAAGAAAAAAATGTGCAGTATCTTTTTAGATCGTGAAACTACTACCATGATGACTACCATCATCATATGTGTATGTTTATGAAATGTTCACATCTTCTCCTCCTCCTCCTGCTCCATCGTCCCATCAAATGCGTATAAACCGAGAAAGCCAAGAGAAAAAGGAAGAGTTGAAACGAGAAAAGTAAAAGAAACACCGTCAAGAGAGTAATATTAAAAGACATTGAAGAAAATTGGCTTGCAGCAGCAACCTGCACTGTGTGTTTTTTTGTACTGTGATCGTCATCAACATCATCGTTGCGATGAAAATTTCCAACGAAAAATATATCTAATATCTAACTTTTGCTATTTCGAGTACAGATTCTGTTTTGTTTGTTTAGTACCTTTAGAAAAAGAAGTAAAACCTTTTATATAAAGTATGTATATATTATGTTCATATTATGGAATTTCATAAGAAACTCAAAAGATTCAACAAAATTCTTGAGAAAACTTACAGACATGTACACACTTTATACTCCAGACGATGTATCATCAACCATAACGAGAAAACTAATGGCAAATTGTAAAATCCAAAAATAAAATCACCGTCATTGCTTTTATTTTATATTTTTTTGCAATCCTGTTGTTTTGTAGATGTAAAAGTAACTGGAATATCTTTATTCTGTTTTTCTTGGATGCTATTTTACATTTTACGACAGCTATTCTATCATACTCCTCAGGTTGTTTTTTACTATATGTTACCTCGTGTTCTACTTTCTGGAAGAAATAAAAGTAATAAGAATAGTAGCAATAATAATAATCTACATATCAGTAGTAGTACCTTTCTGCCATCATATCAACAAAAGGAAGGGATTTTAACGGCAGAAAGAAAGACAAGAAAAACCTGCCTCGTATCGTAAGGCTTACTACTGCATAAAATCTTTCTTTTTACATAAAATGTAAATTATCTTCTTGTTGAGTTGAGTCCTCTCACGTTCTTGTTGCAATTTGAATGAAAAAAGGGATTTCTATTTTCATTCTTGTTTTTGTTTGTTTTGTTACGTAATGATCATATGCTATTATTATACTTGTATGCACGTCGGTATTCAAAAAACTAAAAATAAGCTTACTTCTATTCTTTAAAAAATATAAAACATAATAACATTGTTTTCCCGTTACTTTTTTTCTCTACTATTTTTCATGAGGTTTTATACTCTACTCTTATTATTTTTTACTGCGGCTCCGTTTAAAAATAATATGATATTATTATAAATATGTTGAGCAGAGTGGATTAGGGTAACTGCCGCGCAAAAGGATGAATGAAAATGTCCTTTTTAAGTGTGCACAGTACACAGGATATAATGTAAGCAGAGAAGGGAACAATGAAGAAAACAACAACACGAAGCAAAAGTACACTAAATTGAAGTTTACGTCGAGAAAGCAAAGCCTTCTCCTCTTGTGAAAAAAATATGCATAATTTCACTCATATCATTTCAACGGTCTTTTACACCGACAATTTTCTTGGTAAGGAGAAATGCAAAATAAATGGTAATGTAACGAACACACTTGATGTTGCTTATTATTTTTTATATATTGCTAGTCGTATTATGCAATAATATGCAATGTACCTTGAAAAAGTGTATTCCGTAGTATTATGACTATGATGAGGATCAAGATTATGTTGTATTGAAAGATATGAGAAAAAAACAGAGTTGAAAGTAAAAGGGGCTATGTAATAGATGAAAGTGGCTTTACTTTTTTTATTAGTCGATTCCCTGCTCAGGGATTTTCCCCAGAATTTCCTTTCCTCCTATTTTAAAAAGTGTGTTTCCTGTATAGCAACTGATGTTAAAAGTAGGAAGAAAAATGGCAGTGCATAAAAAAACTGGAGAGGAGAGATGTAGGAGGAGGAGGTATTGCCAAAAAGTTTGTTCTCTTTGTTTTTAAACGTGTAGAGTGTAGAGTCAAAAAACTTTTATCCTTTTCTAGTTTTCGCACATTTCTTCCGTCTTTTTGAGTGAGATATGCCTAATAAACGAAGAATGGCTTTTTTCTTGATGCTCATTTTCTATGTTTGCATACATTGTTCGTGAAGTAAAGCAAAATAAATAAGTTGTTGAGAACGATGTAACAAAGTAGCGGAATTTGAAAAGTTAATGGTGAAGCTCTCGACGTTTTCTAAGAATCTAGAAAAAGGCGTACAACATACATGCCATTTACTACCATAAAGTTTTTACATTTTGTAAATGACCTAATAAAAGTGGACAAAGAAAGTAGGTAAAATGTATATGAATGTATGTCTAAACGACATCTTAAATTCTCTTTAAAAATACAGTGTGAATTTTTTAGCTTATTTCTTTGTTGTTGTATATGCCCTCATTTAAAAAAGTTGGTTGTTTACTTGCCTTTGCATGTTTTCTACATTGGAAAAATAAGGAGTGTATATGCACCTATTATCTCTGCGGTAAACAATCTGCTCCTGTGGATAAGCCCTTGGAATAGTTTAAGTTGGTACGTTATTATGCAAAAACGAAAAACAGCTCAACTTTTCCTGTCGTCGCTATTTTTTCCTCGACAAAAACGTCTCAAGAGAGAATAAAAAAGTATTACAGACGAAGAAGTAGAAAAGGAAAGGGACGTTGACTCATAGTATATGTATTTTGGTTGTGCTTTCCGGGTGCTTGTCAACTTTTTAAAAAGCATAATATGGTTAAAGTTGTTACACAATGGAGACTCATTGCTAGGAAAAGACGAAAAAAAATATAACGAGAGAAGAGTAACTCATAAAAAAGATTTCCTTTTTTAAATATAATTTTTGTTTTTCTTCGTTGTCCACAAGACATACATAACAAAGAAACCAGTGCTATATGATCATCTTAGAAGGATAATCTATGTCAAAACTGTTTGTTTCCAGATGGTTCCCTTGACTTTTGATAGACTTTCTGTTGCTACTTGGTACTGAGAAGAAAAAAAATGAGATTTTCTTCCTATTTCTTTTTTCTTATTTTCCCGTGCTATTTTTAGGGTGCATAACGGGTTTTTCGATATTGTCCAGTAACATATTTGTGTATGTTGCTATATTTACGATAACACCTTTCAGTTTTAGTAAAAATAGGCTAATGTATATTTTCAACAGAATTCTTTTGTTGGACAACATTCCTTTTCTAATAAGTATACTGGTGGAATTCCATTCTATATAGATAATAAAAACTGAAGACCATGTAAACCATGCCATATAGTGGTCGTAGTTATGTTTTCCAAAAATGGTGATTGTGTAGTTGCAGGTCGCCATAGTAATAATAACTACGACTACTACAGTAATAATAATAATAATAATGTTGAGAGCTTATAAGCACATGTTTTTATTGTGGGCATAAATGTTGTTTCACTGTTTTAGTTAAACTTCCTGTACAAAATTTTTCCCTTTCTTTTCTTATATAAGCTTGTATACTATAATGTATATATCTATATTATATTTGGTTTCTGTAAAATAAATAAATGAAGTTATTACTGTCAACACAGTCACAATTATGCGTCAAGACTGAAAGATGATTTTGTCGTATTTGGACAAGTGCACGTGATTTTCTCTGGAGATAAGCGGGGAAAAAGCCATCTTTATAAACTGATGACAAAATATGCGCCCAAAAGATCCATATGGATGGCTCTCACTCTCATCGTCTATCTCTGTGAGAGTCAATGTTTGTCTGGTTATATGACGGTTTGTGGCCTCCTACTCTAACTTCGTATTTAACAAAACAGAATCCTAGTTTTTTACTGATGTTGATTTCAAATCAGATCTGTTTGAGAGAGATTAATGATCTTGACTTTTGAAAATGTGCTGAGAAATATTACCTTTGCCGCCTTCTTCTTTTTTTTCTCAATTTGCCTATGGTATATTTTGTGTTAGCAGAAGCAGCACACATTTTTATGATGATGTCAGATAGTGCAGGTTTGCATGTGTGAGATTTTTTTCCACTTTGACTTTCTTGCTTTTTCAAAACTTTAACCTTATCCATTAAACGATGCTATTTACATGAATAAAAAATAAACACATATCATCACGATCATCACCATCTACAATTTCCATTCAATGCTCCCTCTCAATTCCCAACGACATCATCCTCAACAAATAATAATATCAATCCTTTCTACGCTTACGTAAAAATATAAGTAAATGTGTGTATCTATGTGTGTCTGATGTGCGACCTTTCTGTCAACGATGATCGGCCATTTATATATTCTTCTTCGTTACCTGCCTCGTTACGTTCCACTATCATCATCCTCACAAAAAACCTAAACCAAGGAGCAACGATAGCAATAATATCGTAATATCATCATGTCACGTGAAGTTTTGTTGACTTGAGCTTCTCTTTCCTCACTCCTTCCAGTTAAGATATAAAATTACATTTTATGCCTTCAGGTAAAATAAATACCCACTATATTAGTTTCTTTTTTCTGTTTAACTTTAAGTTATAGATGATGTTTTATAGCTTCAATAATAAATTGCAAACCCATATTCAATTTCATCATGATGAGGTGTCTTGTCAATCGTCGTTTCTCTCGTAACAGTAGTGGCAGTGGCAAGTATCAGTTGAGTAGAGAGATATACAGACGACAGTAGTAGGAACAACTGCTTTAAAAGACATGCTGTTAAAAAACTGCTACCTTTTTACTTTCTTAAGACTGTCACTTTAGAATATATAGACATTTAATATAACTTGTTATATTATAACCATATATATTTTTTGGATAGACACACATAAATTTTTACCATTCCTCTTTCAACTCTTTTTCTTTCTCTGTTTCTCTCTCACCACACTGTATACTGTCAACATAACATCTCGTTTTTTTCCTCTCCTACAACCCATCCAACTAACCAATTTGCATGCAGTAAATGGTTTCGTTATTTCGTTCGCTCATTCTTTTTTTCTTCTCTTGACTCCTTTCACACTACACATGAATAACTTGAACTTGTGTAGTAGTCGTGTCTCTAGGTTTTTTCACCCTCTTTTGCTCGTTTCCTTTTTTCTCCAAGTGTTGTTCGTGTTCATGTCAATAAATGATGCAAGATCAAGATCAAAACTGAAAGCTGTGGCAGTAAAAAAGTTTAAGCGGTGACAAGAAGACAACAAAACGCACGGATGCATGTATACACGCGTAGTTTTTAGCAGAAAAGTTTAATACGTCTTGATAGTCTCTACATATATTATACACATTGTATCCTTTGTATATATTATGTAGTCGTATTTCACTGGCTGATGTGATGATGATGAGCAACAAGCTGCCTTCTTCTACATTCTACAGTATATATTCTTTATAAATAAGTATGCTTTTTTATATCGATATAAGAAAATATATACATAAAAGCGAACAGTAACATTTGCAAGCGATAAACACGCTAAAAGTTTTTTCGCCTTGTTTCTTCAGAAAAAAATAGAAAAGGAGCAGAAACTAGAAGAAGACATGCCAAATGTGTACTAAATATTTTCTCCTCTTTTTAAAAGGAATCATATCATTTTTACAGCTACATTCTTTATCGCCACTACCAACTCAGCAAAAAAGGGCTGTTGGCTGTTGGAGAAGCGTAAGAAGAGTCAAAATAGGAGACTGACACAACACGCAATTCATACACACTACATAATTTCCAATGTAACATCCCAACTTGGCTGTCAACTTAGAAAAGAAAGAAACCTGTAGTATATGTTTGGTGTGTTGCGGAAGATGTGCGTTTAAGTATTTTGTTGAATAAGCAGGTAAACATCTATTATTCTTGACTGGATGAATATAGAATGAAGGAGAAAATGGAGAAAAAATAATAGAGTCACTTTACTTCCGCTGCTGCTGCATAGGTAATAATAATGATGGTAAATATATGCATGGCTGGAAAGAGGATGACGCATGTAGCGAAACAAATTTTTATGGGAGATAATGCGCGCAAGTTGCCGCTGTTGGATAAAAATATACACACAAATAGCTTTGCAAGCTTGTTTATTAGCAACAATTTCTGGAAATTGTGAAGAAGAATGTTACAATAAGAAATAAGTAAAAGGATAAGGATACATAATTCCTGTTGATACTCATATACGTTGCGAATGTGCACATTTTGGGAAAGTCGGTTTGAGATTTGTCTCGTTTTTATGTTAGAAATGTTTTGCTGGAATGTTTTATCTTATTTTACTGCTTTCTTCCGCTCTTATTCTCCTTTACTTATTCATTTTTGTTATTTACTGAAGTTTTACCCATTTAATACAACTTTATGAAAAAGTGCGAGAGTGTGTAAGTGTTTCTGAAAAATATGAAGTACAACTATATTTACTCGAAAGAAATCATTGAAGGTATTTTTCTTTATTTTGCTTGCAATTTTTACAATAAATATATAATCGAAGCTGGGGCCGAAATTCAAACCATCTTCCATCATTTAACCTTTAAGTCTGGTGGTAGTAGAATCCAACCACTTGGCCAACTCCACTTTGTTTAGCCAATATCTGTTCGTGGACGCCAATAGCCAGTCTCTTCTTTTTTTCCTAGATAAGCTCAAGTTAAAATTGTTCTGTGAACATCGAGAAAGCTACATTATGCGATTCAACTAAACAGCACACAAATATCCTATCACTTCACCAAAAATTTACTTGCATTTTATGCATTACACAATATAGATATATGCAAGTATAAAAAAGATTTGACTGATAGATAAGACTTTAGTTTTTAGTATAGAAACAACATTTTATATATATGTAGGTAGTTCCAGTGTGGTAGGATTGTTGGTAGTAGTTTTGCTGATAAAGTTGTTTGAATGTGATCAAGATGAAGATAAGAAAAAAGAGAAGGGGAGACAACGACGACGAAGAAGGCAGAACAGAGCAGAGGTTGAGAAATGGAATGAAAATGAGGCAGCAGATAGTAGAGAATTAGAATGAGAAGCGACAAGGGTAAAGAAAGAGACACAGAGCTGGAGATGGAGAAAAAAAATAATACATTTTTCTGGCCAACATTGTCACGAAAAAAGGGGAAAAATAAAAGACGAAAAGAAAGGAAAGAAGGAAAAAGAATAGACATTAAAAATAAGTTTCATTCACTTTGTTATATAGAGAATGTGTCTAGCCACCACCGCCACTAGCAAACATAGATACATAAAGTCGATATGAATAGTTTTCTTCCGAATTAAACGTATTCGGACGCATACAGGCAGATGTCAGAGTTTCTAATAAAATGTAAAACTCTACCTGTGTCCTTTTGTTCATGGTGCATGAAAATGTGGACTTCCGCAACGACTACCACATCCGACCCAGACCTCTTCTCCTCAGCTTGTGTCTTCACTCCCTCAAGTCTGAAAAACAATTTTTTTGCCTTCTTCATTTTCAGAAGGACCAGGACCCCTACACCAAAAACCCGAAACTTACTTTCCTTTACCCCAATAAACGAATAACTTGCGCCAGTCAGGAAAAACACTACTGTCTTTTTGGTAGTTGTGTGACCACTTTAAATGGTATATGATCCTAGGACATTATATGAAAATTTATAGGCTTCGTTAGAGTATCAAGCACATTTCTATATTGCTATAATACCCAATATTAAAAAGTGCATCGCCAATTTTCTCCTTTTCTGATGAAAATAATAATAATAATAATAAATATGTACACAATATCTAAAGTCATTGAGAATCAATGAGTTGGGCTACCCAACTAGATGTAGAATGTTCATCTGGAAAACACAGACATTCTTGTAGCAGGCGTGAGGGCGGAGAAGGAAAGAAATGAGGTCGTAGACACAAACACACACAGAGATTCCATTTAATGTTCAACATTCATGCAAGCTAATATTCTATCCAGAATCCAAAGCTCCTCGTCCATTTTATCTGGAAAGTGAATGAAAGAGAGAGAGGAAGTAGAAGCAAAACATAATATAATATGTACTTATTTGTAGTAGTTGCTGTAATAAGAGCACCAGGAAAAGTTGTGTGCTTGCTGTTGAAATCGTATTACGGTTAATAGCGGCAGTTAGTCAGTAGAAGCATCCAGCCACTCATTTTATTAGAGAACAACTACTACAAGTAGTTAGAAGGGATGTGTGTGTGTGTATGTGCGTTTTTAGATGAAGTCTAATGGCTTTTGTCTTCTCTTTTTCTCATGCTTTCCGCATCTAATTAAGTTTCCTTGGGTGCATTCAATAAACCCATCTTTTGTGTTTGTGTGTGTGTGTGTGTCTTCTCAAAAAGGGGAAGGAAGATAAAGAAGAAGCAAGTAAAGCAGAGAAACAAGAGAAAAAGGAAATGGCTCATTCTCATCGCATCATATATACAATATTATTATCTTTTTTATACTCTTTCGTTTACAATTACACTAAAAACCGAAGACGAAAGAAGAAGAAGAAACGAGACGCACACAAACACAAGTATCATCATCATCATCAAAAATGCTCCCAGACTGCACTTTGTAAGACCATCTTCTTCATCATCCTTGTCACCATCATGATCAAAGGAAGAGCAAAGATTTTTTTCTTACACAAGTTGCTTTAGAGTTGAAAGAGGAAAAGTGGAAAGGACAAGTACAAAAAGTTGAAAAGAATGAATCGGGATCTTCTTTCTTTATTCTTTTGCTTCTCAACAGACAAATAAAAAATGCATCTTTGCGCTCGTCTCTCATTTTTAATCATCTTTTGCTCATTTCCATTGAGTTTCCTTTTTCATCAATACAAAGTAAAGTATATATAAAGGGTTATATGAGGATACTACTTAGAAAATAAAAAGAATAAGTATCAGTGTTTCTTTTTTGAATATCAAGTTAGTTTATTAGAGAGGAAGTGAGATTGGAAAAGAGAGTTGCATTTTCAGAAGTAGTTTCCTCTCTCTTTTCCTCTTGTCCTTTTTTACTTCTGTTCAGTGCACATGACGGGATTTGATTTGTGTAGAAAAAGCCGTCGCGTCGCCGACCTAACAACCAGGGAGAGAAGTGTGAATGAGTCTATTCCGAATCTAGATTTTATATAGTGAAATGGGTCGGTTGTTGGTCGGTGTGCTGCTCAAGTGATATGAAAAATTGCTAATTTTCAGCTATCATGAAACCTCAGTAAATTTTCTAATAACGCTTTTGTTGACAGCAATGAAATTTTATTTTCTGCTAAAAAGTCTGTAGCATCAGAAGCACAATATTGGCTCACCTAAAATATGCATTCCGAGATTTCATACTAATTCCTATAAAATTGCGCGTTGGTTCTCATATTTACTTTTTTTCATAATATTCTTCATCTATTTGTAAACAAGCAATACACTCAAAACTACCATACTGCTGGCCAGTTAACGATGAAAAACGAAGCAAATGATTCGATTATTTGTTGCTGGTACACTACTGGAAGACAAATCTCGGTAAAATTATATAGAAAATAAGTAGACAAAAAGTGTTATCTTGTTGCGTGCAGTCACTCAGTCATATAAAATATTCTTGGGAAACTTCATTATTGCAAAAGTATATACGTAAAAAAGTAAATATACCGATATCTCAGCTTGGACTGGTATGCGTAATAATAATATTTTTCAAGTTGACTTTATAGTTTATTGGTCTTGTTATATGCCTACGCACTACACACCAACAGCAACACCATCGCTCGTGGAAGTGAATTGTCGAATGCCGTTTCTCAGTTACGTTACAAATCTTTTCTTCTTTTATTCTCCTTCTTCCTTTTGGACACGTGAAGGCGTGAATACAGCCGTAAACCTTGCAGTAATTTCAGCAGGCAAAATAATTTACAACTTGGTATTCCTCTCCGCTGCTCGATGTCCATTCTACAAGCTTAAAAGACTTAAGACGAACATCCGTTCTTATATAAAATGTATATATAGTTATGTCATATATATACCACTACACACATTGTTGTTTAAGTTGCTAGTAGAGAGAGCGATAAACACATTGCAATATTTTCTACAACAAAAGTCTTTTCAGACTTGTATGTGTGTTTTCCCTTCTTCTTCATCTTTTCTCTCATTTATTTCTTCTTCTTCTTTCATTATTATTTCCCTGTCTGCCTGACATCCACATCTTTTTCTTTGAAAAACTCCTTTTGTTGTTTGTTGCTGTTATTGTAATGCCTTCCTTTGCAAAGTGGCTAAAAAAGAAGTATACCCATATGCCCGGTATACATACTTTTTTCCGCTCTCAAGTCTCCATTAATACCTTTCTTGTGTTGCTGAAGTAAATGAGTTTCAACTTTTTTATGAATCCTGTTGAAAAAAAAACTTGGCTGGCATGTATATTGAATGTATATGTAAAGTAGAGAGAAAAACGAAAATGAAGATTTCATTTTCGTCAGCATTGCATATACATATAAAATACACAAAAACTCTTTTACACAATAAGAATAATAGCAATGTGAAGAGAGACACGGTAGACAATCCTCGTGTAAAATAATAACAGGCGAGAATAAAAGGAGAAGAGCTGGAGAGAAATGTGATAAGTTGTACGGCTGGTGACGATGATTGTAGCGGACTTGGTTAGTGTTTCAGCAGCAACACCACCGTTCCTGGACATTGAAGATAGTACACGAATTCTTTAAGCAAGAATCATTGAAGCAAAAATCGGCAAATAACAAACAAAATAATATACAAAAAGTATGTATGAGAGTTGAAAATTATTGAACTAGACAAGCGACTTGTTTTAAAAAATGGATATTTCATTCACGGTTCAAATGAACTAGCTAAAAGAGAACAAAAAACTCATTCCAGCAATTCCTTTTAGAAATCGAAATCTCATTCTTTTTTCGTGTGATCGTTTCTTTTATCTCAGTGTTACCTGTAAAACTAGTCTTCATCTTCTATTTCTTAAAAAGAGCAGTGGTGATGATCTATATACAATAGCACTAAAAAGTATAATTTATTATCTGTTCCATATTATTCTGCTCTACTTTCATAAAAGACAAAAGAGTTCGTCCATAAAAATATAAAAACAAATAGTAAAATATGCAGATAAGGTAAAACTCGTGATGGCATAAATAAATCTCTCTAAAAGTTCTTGTATTTAGCTATTATTTTCTCGACTGTTTCCACTTATACCCTACCTACCTCATCTCCAAAAGGGCTATTTATTACTTAACTGGTAAATCCAATTGGTTGAAAGTTAGATAATGATGCGTGCCATATAAAACTTTGAAAACTTAACATGTACACAAAGAAGCAACACAATATGTGTTAGATGAAGCTGGAAAAAAATCCATTTATTCTCTGACGGTCATCAGCATCATGATCATCATCGCCATCATCATCACTACCCCCACCACTCTCATTTCCATTTTAATTTATTCTCTCACCAAGCGAGCTAGAAAGCGCAACAACATAACAGCGAGCGCTCTAAGCATCCAGCAGATGATTACTAGTTGCTTCCTCTCCACGTCGTCCTATCTGGATTCTGGATTACAACAGTGCATACAACATTCAATCTTGCCACTTCACGTGCACGCTTCCATTAGATTCTTTTTTAACAGGAAGTCCGTGCCTTGTGCATACATTTCGTACTCTGGTAGGTATACACATGCCTAATGGGATATTTACGTAAATTTTGACGATTTCCTAATGAACAAAACTTGCTAGTTTCAGGGGAAAGTTGGTATTTAAGCACATTCCCAAAAATGTAGTCCATGTCGCAATTTTTTTTTCGTACAATGTTGATGGCGATGTTGTTGATGGCTGGATTAACGTTTCAATCCTTTCTCTATGTAATTTTAATTGTGCATTGGATGATGGGGGATGAAGTTTTCATTTATTTATGAACCACCAACAACCATTTGCCATCGTCAATTCTAAAATAGAGTGCGGATCTCTAAATCACAAAACAGAGATGGATAGTTCATATTATATTTAATTCTCTAATATAATTAGAGACAGTAAGAGAGCTACTACTACAAGGACGATAGGGTACAGTAGCAGAGTACGTAAATTGAATTCTCTGTCACTCTTTTCTCTCTCGTTTTGCAAGGAAGAAAAGTTTTCCTAGATTCCATTCTCCATATTTCCCACAACTCAGCAGAAATTAATCAAGTTTACTAACTAAATTGTCTGAGAATTGGATTTACAGTGGGATCCTGTCAGCAGTCTCAAGTCCCATCGTATAATATTTTTTTTTACATATTCACATCAACTACTAAATTCCTACTTTAATAATAACAATTCTGTACTGCTCATAAAATGCATGGCACACGGTCCAAATGAAAATGATCAACTAAAAACGCTTTCATGTTTCAATCTTGTTTCCCATCATCTTCATCGTCAGCATCATGATCATCATCAACATTCATCTCATTTCTCTCCTTTGCTTGAAAACAAGCTAAATGCAAGAAAATACAGCAACATCTATGTCTGCTAATGTTTTGTAAAGCGTATTTTGATTCTTATTTTATTTCACAGAATTAAATATTTATATCCATCATAACCACAACAATAATAAAAGCACATCAGAAAACGGAATATCATGAGGAGTATACACACTAATCGCACCATAAAACGTTTCCTTTCACGAGTTCACAAAATAATATGCATATTATTATCTTGGAGCATTTTCTCAAGCCATTTTCTCCCCAAAAAACAGCCGTTCATTTAGTTTCTCTATCTGCTGTTATTTATCTGCTTGCATGCAATTCCATCATTTTATCTTTTAACAAGCAAAAATTATAGCAGAACCTTGAGTCATGAATAAATAGAATGTGAAAACATATATAAAACATGAGGATAATGGAAAACGTATGTAAAGCAAAAAATATGTGTAGTTTTTCCAAAAGAAAATGTATAACAGGTAGTCATAAAAAATTTGAAGAGAAACGAAATGGCGTAGGAAACCCGATCTGCTTTTTAAGGACGAACAATTTTAAATAAAATAAAATCTGTGCTGCTGCAGCTCCTGATGTTGAATTTTTTATTGGGATTGTTGTCGTGTCACTTTTTACCAATTGTCTATGCACATTTCTTACTTTTTTATTGTCGTAAAAATGAATCAGTCGGTTTAGTATGTGTTAATCCTTCTAGATTATGTACAAGTGCGTACATCATCTTTTCCTCTTTTGCTTCCTTGTTCTTATCTTGAAAACTGAAACTACTAACTGCTAGCTTTTATGACAGGGAGAAAGAGAGACAGAAAGAAAAAGGGTTGGTCTTCAAACGACAGAATTTTAACGTTGGTCACAGTTGCTCACTCCTTGTTTCTGAGTAACTTGCAGAGTCTCAACTAAAGAATGATGATGAGGACCATTATATTGTATCCGAGTAAATACATTACATTATTGTACATAATATTCTTTTATGACTTCTTTTTTTGCGATGCTACTTAAGTTAAAAGAAATATATAATTCCAATTTCACGAAAAATGTTTGTACTCGTAGTCGTAATCATCATATTATTTACGGAAACAGCTGCATCCACAAAAATATGTATGATATGATGTTTGTTACAGGGAGAGTGTGAATTGAAAAACGTTAACATATAAAGAATATAAAAATAAATGACTTTTTATTTGATATTTTTTCAGATTTTTGCCGTGCTGTTCATCCAGGAGGAAAGGATTTCAAGAAAAGGTCATTTATGCCTGGTGAAGATATAAAAAACCGAAGAATCATTTAAGCAAAAAAAGTAAAGAAGGCAAAAATAACAGAAACTAAGAAGCCAAGGCAGTAATAAGAGAAGACGTGCTCTTTTCTGTCAGTTTGGTCAGTTGTTCAGGGTGAGCGGAGTAAATACTTAGGATAAAAAATCTATCTTGAAAAAAAAGTTATTACTACTTTGCCATTTGGTATATAACGAAGAAAAGAAGAAGAGGGTGTTTAGCTCGTTGATCTTTTATTTTTGTTGGAGAAGAAGAGAAACACAGTATATTTTTACTGTGCAGTTTGTGTAGTGTGTGTACATGTGTGAGTGTGTATTCGTGTAAAAGTGTATCTCTATCATAGATATTATTATTACTACTCCGAGAGTGTGTGTGTCTGTTTGATGATGATAATGATGATGATGTTGAGCTGAGGCTGATGGCTTGAAAAAAAAGTTTTTGCCATCCTTTATAATACCTGGTGGTGTTTTTTTTTGTTTGGCATTGATGAAAACCGGTTTGAATATTCCATTCTACCAATACTTCTTGGACATCATCGTCGTCTTCTTCTTCTTCTTTTCAACTTCTCATCTCATCAGAAAAAGAGCCGAGACTAGGGGTAAGGAAAATAATAATAATGATAATAGTAAAAGGAATAGCATTTTCTGGACTGGATATTGAATGTTGCTTTGCTGCTGCTGCACGCATGCATCATGTAAGCACGCATGCAATAATGCAATGTGGATGATGCCGTATGTAGAAAAAAAGAGATTTTCTTCAGAAAATGGATAAAATACATAAGCATAAAGGTTTTACATTTTACATAATAAATATTGCATGAATCTGTATTTAACACGCCATGCATGCTGCTGCAAGTTTCGTTCTTTGGTATAGAAGTAGAGTGAAAAGAGGAAGGTAAAAAAAAGTTTGTAAAGTTAGAAGGAAGGATGCAGTAATAATAATAATAATAATGGTAATAAGCATATTATTATTTAACTGAAGACGAGATGGGCTTAATAGAATGAGAGAATCAGCATGAAAGACGCATAAAATGGAATGAGAATTTGCTGTCTTTTTTTCTTATTGTTGTTTTTGTTGCTCAAGTTGCAAAAGAAAAAAAATCTTCAAATTATTTTGTTGACTGAAGACGTTGACCGTATTCAGAGAGATAGGAGAATACGAAAAAATGGACAAAAATGATAGATCACTGGAACTTGATTTTCAATCCATGTACTTCAGCTACAATGGATGGGATGGATGTTGGCATACCTACTTGAAATGTTATCCACCTGCCTGTTGTATACGCATGTAAAACATTGCTTACTTGTTGTTGTACACGCATGCATACCTTCACATTTTCATAATAAATTTGTTTACTTTGCTCATCCTTAATGAAATCGTATATATGCTGTTCTTAATCAGATTTATCAGAAAAATTAAAAATTAGCTAGGAAACCCCGAGCTAATTGTAAAATGGTTTTTATACAAATTTCAAAAGAGAAGGACAACCATTGTTGATCCCAAAATACAAAATAATAATAACAACAATCGACTACGGCGACAACCATCACCTTTTGGTTTATTACTTGTAAAGGGAATCCTATTTAGGACAAGAGAAAACCTGGTCGGTTCGTAATAATTCATTGATGTGGACAGACGAAGGGTTGTGTGTGAGCAAGCATGCATCATGGTGTGTGTCTCTGTCTATCTAATCTGTGTGCATCCACACGACAAGTCAATGTGGGCATTATGATGACGACGATGTCGACCAGGATGATGATGATATTGTGTGAAAATTACTTTTGTGCACATTTCGCGTACATTCTCTTGTGAGTGGTGTGACGTGCGGTGGGTAGTGGTATTGGATTGAAGGAGTGAGTACTAAAGATGAAGAGAGAACAGCAGAGCAGCAATAGCCGGATTGCAAGTGTCTACCAGAAAGAAAGAGAGTTTTTGTGTATTATGTGCTCACGGTTAGTTATTTCACTCCATTGATCACAATGTTTCATGACTGATGCTGTCAATTTTGAGGCTGCTCTCTGTAGAGAAGAGCACACTATACCACCTCCACCACCACCATCATAACTTATAGCTTGTCTAGAATAAGCTGCTGCTGTTTTCGCTCGCTTGTTGTTCGAGAAACGAATTTGAAAGGAAAATGTGGAAGAAGAACTTGCAACTTTTTTTGGTGGGTCTCTCTCGTTCTCTCAAGAGTCTGGTGATGTGATGTCGTAGTCAGTCAGTGCTGCTGTCGATGTTATTATTATTATGGTTGTTGTTGTTGTTACTACGGCTGCTGCTGTTGTATGTAGGAAATTTTACTTTTAGCGAGTAGAAGTAGCAGAAAGAGAGAGAGATTCAATGTGCATTATTTATTGTTGTATAAATAGAAATGTCACCACATGATGAAGTGTATAACGTCAATCTCTTAACATGCCATGTCATAACCACATGCTATTTGTGAGGATTCCAGCTGTGAAACCTCAATGTTTGCCTAGAGAAAATGGCTGTGCATAGAAAACTTAACTTTTATAATAATAATAGTAAGTAATAATAATAATAATAATATCTTTCCGGCTTTCCTGTATTACTCTTTTGGTATGGCTCTATAGCATCATCTCTCAAAAAACGTGAAGTATTATGCCAAGAGTTTCCCACAATATGGTAAAGAAGGAACAAGAAGACTGGTGCGTAAAGAGTAGTGGAAGTAGTTAGTGTCATATTACATCTAAAAAATGAGTACTGGAGAAAATACTATATGATACGGATTGGAAGTAGATACATCAATCTGAAAACTAGGAAAACGGCACAGAATTTTGATTGCATTGTCACAAGATCACATGGCTATTATTGTGATGGTAATAATAATACTGGTAGATGTGGTATGAACTTTGTCACAAGTTGAAAAAATGTGGACATACTTGACATTAACTTTTATTCTATTGATGAATGGATGGAATGTGTGTTGTTGGCTATTATTTGGGCTGACTGATGGTGTGTCCAAGAATGACAATTCAAAAAATATTGGACGGTGGGTTGTTGAGTTGAAGGTAGGATACAACCTTGCAGAAATAAGGTTCTCCTTTTTTTATATTAACAAAATCCCATTGTTCAGAAGCAAAATACCTTTTGTCATGCCTTTTCCAATGTTTCTCTTGAGAGGATGGATGGAAATGCGTAGCGAATCGACTCTATTGTCATATTCAAAAAAATGTTCATCAATCAATGCTAAACGGCCATTGGTTTTTGTACCCCGGCAAGTATTTTAATTTTTTTTCTATTGTGTCGAATCAAAGAAAAATATTTTCGAGGCGGAAACCACACTTTAGAAAAATAATTACATTGGAATGTTATTTTATTTATTTTTCAACAACTGCTGCACAACCCATCCCACGCAATTGTATTGATATAAATGTGTTTCAATCTTCTTAAGGAAATAACTTTACGTAATGGAAAAGCAATAGAAGTCATCTACTATCTTGTTTCGTTTACTGCCAATAATAATAAATGTATGTAAGAAGGCAAGAAGAACAAGAACACAACCATGAACACAAGAATAATATCCCATGTTGCAGAGACCCACAAACAAAAAAGTCAAGCAAGCGACGAGGTAAAAAGAGTAAATGCATATAAGGAAGAAGTGGCAACGAATCAATGAATCACTCAGGCATTTTAAATGTCCCAGGTGACCGTAAAATTTCCCCGAGTAGTTATAAAGGTAAATCGGATCTGATCCAGATGAGCACTCTTTTCTTATAACTCATGCTGTTTGTACTCGTGTGTGTGTGTTTGCGTTTCTACATCTGCATGATGATGATGATAGCGATAGTGCCGGCGTCTTTCTCAACAAATAAAATGTGTTTACACTTTATATTAATATCTACATGTTCATATACCACATCCGTTTTTTTCTTCTTCTTCTGGGGGTACACATGTATTTTATTCCTTTCCTCCTCCTCATCTTGTTCATACTACTCCTTCACCGCTTTTGCTGGATTTCGGAGAAGAAAACCTCTAAATAAGTATATAGCTAAATATATGTGACATTTTGTGGCGTTCTTAATGTCTTTGCTCGAAATGCTGGATTTTGGCCGGGTTCAGCTTCAGTTGTTCAGTCAGACACACATTTACTGCCACCACACCTACTACATCTTCTTCTTTTTCCATTTTACAGATAAAAACACACAGAGGAAGACACACTTACATTCATGCATGATCATTTCAAAGAATATACATACAATAGTAGGTACATATAGCTTATCTTCTTCTCCATTCTCAACAAATTTTCTGGAAAATTTCAAGCACCATGTCATTTCCCAAGAGTCATGTACAGATGGTGGCTAATATATGGCTTTACGCCATATATATTCGTACCTACATTACATGCCATCTCGATCTATCTCTCCTCGACCTTAACTACCTGGAAAATAATATTGAACGGGGAAAAAGAGACACGAAGAGGAGCACTGCTGTAAATGTAAAGCCATCCGACTTTTGTATTGAATGTAGGTACTTAAATAATTAGGATTGCTCTCCTCCTCTCTTGTACACAGGATGATTCGGTTCGTTGAATAGATCGAGAAGATCGAGAGTAAAAGGCTGCTGCTGCTGTTGTGGAGGAGTACAAATAGTAAATTCTCTACGAGCAGCAGTAGAACCAGGGCACACTGTCTGATTTGACTTTGACTTTAGAGCAAGCTAAAGAGAAATAGTCGGGGATAAATACTACCTATCCTAGATAAAATCCGTTGTAAGCCTTACCATCAATATACAACAACACGGTAACATTTTAGCAGAAAGATATAGTTTTTTCTGTGTGTTTTCGTATATCACCGGTGAGTAGGAGGAAGAATGCTCAGGTTGTGATGCCACTACTACTACTACAGCTTTTTCAAGGTACTCCTGCAAACAGAAAAAAAGAGAAGAGGGAAATGATACATAAAGGGATCCTCTTATGTAAAAGGGAAAAGAAACTAGCTGTCCATTTCTGTAATAAATCATTCAACAAATGGGACTTTTCCATCGCACTCTTGAGTAGTTTATCCATCCGTTCAATTTATCCTTCCACACTTGCAAACACACAGACACACACAACAAACGTTTAAAGAGGTGCACACATTCCACCTCTGTGCTCAATGCATAAGTACAAGAGTGTCAAGATTATGTATAAAATATATTATTATATAAATATATATACCTACCTAAGTATTTTTGGGTACAAATGTTTAGAAGACAGCAGGGGAAAATACTACTTCTGCTGAAAAGCTGCAAAAGAAGAAAAAAGAAGAATGGTATTTTTATCCATCTGCACTTCTTACACATTTTTTTTCGATTTTTTTTTCTCAAAGTAAACATTCCAGCTATTCCAGCAGCAGGAGCAATCTTTTGTGCTTTTTTTCGCTGAAATAACAGGAAGCCGAGCTTACTGACCGATACTTCTACTCAGTTTCCTCTTTCTTTTTATTTGAGAAAAGTACATTGTACACAATATAGTGTTACTGTCGTTTTTGAGAATAGTTTGCCGTTTGGTATTTTTTGGGAGAATTCATTGATACAATTTTTACGTGTGTTTGTATGTGTGTGTGTGTCGAGGCCTGAAACTTGATAAAGCGTTTTTGTTAGATGTACGGACAAGAGCCATAATAATATCCAGAAGTTGCCCCTTTTCTTCTCGCCGGGGATCAGATGATACCATACTTGTAACCTGGAAGGATGGTATTAAACTGGAGCCATGGTGGTGGAGGTGATGATGATGACTGTAGAGAGGAAAATGGTGTGACTTTCCAGTAGTAAGGAAAAACTAGTGAATTACGAAGAATTGCAAGCATTGTGTTTGGCGAGAAGAAGACGAGAAGTAAAGGAGGAGAAGAAGAATGCAAGTCGTCTTGCTCCAGTGATCACTATTATACTATTCTATTATTTGTTGAGTATTGACTCTCTTCAAACACAAAATGCTCTACACTTGAAATGCTCTTCGTCCTTATATTCTTGCTCCTCTTATTTCTTTCTTCTTCTAGTTTTCTCTTTTTATTCCCTATAGACGCTCTGTCTTGTGAAAAAAAGAGTTTAGTGAGGCAGTAGTACTTTTGACGTGTTTTTTTGGTAGAGGAGTAATGCAAGACGGGAAGATGTAGAAATATTATTATAGGAACTATTACTTGTTTAAAGCGGGTTTTTTACAGAAAAAATATTTAAATGTGTATTTCATGTTGAGTATGAATGGATGTATGTAATATGATGGCGTGTACATGTAAAGATTGTACTTATGTGTAAAGGAGTTGAATAAGCTCCTTAAGTGGAGAATAACAGAATTATTCGATCTTGTTGAATTTTGACTCATTTGAATGACTTCAAAATAACGTGGTCAATGTAGCGCCAACCGTTGTAACAGAAATAAGATATAAATGTTTTGGGAGGAATAAAATTGAAAGGAAGAGGAGAAAAGATAGATTTGTTTTGTGCGATGAGCGTGTTTTATGCATTTTAGCTTAAACAAATAAATGATGTAAGAAGAAAAAAAAGTTCACTCACATACAAATTACAAGTAAAAACACATATTGAAAACTTACTTCCGCTTTAAAGTATTTACCATGCAATTATTTTGCAGCAAAACAAACAGTAAGTTAAAATTACTTCTGTGATCACGACCGTTTTTATGTCAGGAAGGGGTTGCTCAATAATTAACATTTTGAACCAGGTGATCTTTCTTTGCGTTTTTTTCTGACAGTAAAAACTGAACGATGAGTTGAAATGCCATTTAATTCCAAAGTAATTATCAAAAGGATACACACAACAGTGACTGCAGTAAATTGCACAATCTAAAAGATTAGTTAGTACCGTACAAATTGCAGCTATTATCAGAAGTTAAAGTTACGATAACCTTTCGAATCTCATTTCTATACTGCATGAAGTGGGTGTGCTCCTTGTTAAACCGAAAACAAAGGATCCGTTAAAACCCAAGAAGAAAAGGTCCATCATAAAATAGCATCGTGATCGTCATCTTCCTATCCTCCTCCTCATGGTGATCAAACTGGCAACATGGTGTAGTGGTTGTTACGTAAAATATAAGAAAAACTCTCTGGCAGATGTGGCGAATATCTTTGCTTGTCAGAAGAAGATTCATTACATGATATATTGCTCAAGTCGAGAAATAACTATTACAGACACACAACCACAAGACGAATAGTTTTCTTGTAACATTAGTAGTAAAACATAACCAACTCCGATGATGACTTTTTCCAACATAACAACAATGGCAGCGAACGGCAGCACCAAAAACAACAACCAACTTAAATTTATCATTTTCTTCATTGCCACCACCAACACTGCTATATTTTGTAAAAGAGCTACTATAAAACTTGAAACTACTTCCTTCCACTACTACCTTCTTCTTCATCTTGTTTCTTTGGAAGAAAACTTACTTTTCCTGCTTCCTCTTGCACCCTCCTTAATGTAATCAAGAAAAAGATTGTGGAGAAGTGTGCTCATCTTTACAACAACGTGCAACTCGTTTGTTGTTGTTCTTGTTGTTTCGTTGTTACATCTTTTTGGATGCTTTTTTGCCTCAAGAAGGAACACAAGTTTTAGATTCAGGAGGAAACATTATCATTATCATCATCAGTCTCGTGTACTAACGTTAGCTATGCACAAAGTAGGAAATGAGAGGAAAGGGGAAAAAAGTAAAAATGTGAGCATCATCGGAAGAAAAGATTGAAAAGAAGCATTTTCAAGCTTAAGTTTTTAATAGTTTCCAAGCATCGTAGTGACATATTATGGCAAAAAATTGCATTATATTTCATTATTGCTTCTATATAACTTCGTAAGATAAGATATTTAAACGGGTTTATCACCCTGTTGTCTTACACTCTTCCTCATGATTCTAGTGAATGGGACGACAAAAAAGAGTAAGGTTGCGTTTCACGTTGTTGTATTTATACAAGTTGAGTTTATACAAGAGCGTCTGGGATGATACTTTTGTTGTCTAGAAACTAGAACGCCTGTCTGCCACCCTCAAAAATTCATCAACATCAAAACCCTTCCCTTGTTATTCTCCCATTAAAACTTTTAGTTTCTCTTTTATATTAATATGCGCATATAATTATTGCTATTATTAACACGGTTATAAAATCAACATAAACTCAAGAAGGACAATGTTAAATGTCCTTTGGTGTTGGCTGTATGGTGAGTGGGTAATACATACAACGACGATTTTCCTCAAGGTACAAAATGATATTAGCTTTCTACATATTTTGTGCATAAACGTATTATATTATAAAGAAATGATGATCACAATAGAAGATATGATGATGAAGAAAGTTTCTGTAAGGAAATTCTGGGTAGTAACAGCTCCAAAGTTGAATGCGTCAAGAGGAGAAATAAGCGTATTTAACAAGTTTCGGAAGCAAAATTTTATTTCTCATTAAATGATATACCCCCGCCACTAGAACAACTGTAGCTGTCCTATAAATATTATGCTAGTGAAGCACAAGAGTCACTTCTTGTGAAACAAGATGAATAAAAAACGGTTAGTTTTTGCTGGCAAAAGAGGACAGTACGAGAAAAAACCATGCTGCGGTGGAGCTGGAGGAAGGAAGAACCCTATAGTGTTCATTGTTGTTAACGTTGTTGTTGCTGTTATTTTTGGTGTGTTTGCTTTTCTCAAGAATCGTTGTCTTAAATTTCTATTTATGAACTATATCGTTATTTAGATGATCATTTAGTATAGTAGATAGATAGCTAAAGTTGGATGATGGTGTTGCTATCTTTGACTCCAGCTATTATTAATTGACACGTCAATCGAAAAAGACGTACATTATTTCATAAGACGATTTTAGAAAGATAGCACCAAAAAGTAAAAGGAAGAAGATATAGGGGCTAATTTTTTCATGGGATTGCTGTTTACATTGATGTCCTAAGAAAAGAAAAGCAAAATATTTCTTGGTACACTGTTGACAAAAAATAATATATAAAAGTAGAGCTGAGTACATAATTAATGTGTATATTTTTGCCTGACGACATTGGTTTGTCCAAACAGTCATTCACTGACTTTCACTTTGTCAGTTGACACAAAAGATTTCCTAGTATAACTATAAAAATTAAATTACAAAAAAAATTCTGAGTATTTGCAATATGATGATGTACATATGGCCTAAATTTATTAAATATTATATGATTCTTGTTGTCTAATATTTTTTCTTGAAAAAAGATAGAGTAACTGATGTGATTACTGAAAAAGAGTAGATTACAAAAAGACGATGCATACAACAACTCATAAGACGTGAAGGGCACTTGGGCACATCCCTCGCAAGCTAAGTTTAAAATCAAATGCATATAATTTAAAAGTAACGCTGTAGCATATCTGTAATATATTTAATAGAAATTTATAAAATATATGAGCAGCAGCAGTTGGAACGTTGACGGGTACGGCCTGTAAAAAATGAGTCAGACTAACGTGCTAGTTTTCTTCAAATTCTTTCGTTTTCCTTATCTTCTCCGTCTTAAAAGCGTGATGTTGATGAGTATAATGTTAAGGAAAAAGGACGTGAAGAAAGGCAAACGTAGAGAGTTGAAAACCACGAGGATGAACAAAAGATTCGACTTGTTCACAATATCCTTATTACAGATGAAGTATATGGTTATGAATACACATAACTATATGCTTCCTGTATACTTTAACAGGCTTCATGTTGAAGAAATACGTGACATGATGTAATTTATGTATACTTATTTATATCCGTATATATTTATAGTTTTGGTATTATTATAATTTTTACGAAAGTCTTGCACTACTTCCCAGCTTACAACTTGTTCATTCTGCTGACATGACTTGGGTTGTTGTTGCTTTTACTTTCTTCTTGGAGGAAAGCACAAGAGTTCATATGATGATGATGATAATAATGTATGCACGAAAAGAGGCCATGATTATGCTCAGTGTCCTGCTGTGCTTTCTATATCTACATTACTTACATTCTTATGCAACCAAAGCAATATATAAATAGAATATAAACATGCTTTTTGTTTATGTATATATTTTAGAGATAAATATATCTTCCTTCTTGCTCCCTCCTGTGTGTGCAATACATGTTTGCACATACAATTACTTTGCATATTACACAAGTCAAGTCAGAAGAGTCAGAAAGGCAAGAAGGGAGAGAGAGAGATGTAGTAGAAGAAGTAAGTGTGTCTTGAATAGTAATAAAATTGAGACAAGACAGAAAGACAGACAGGATTAGAAGAGAAAGGAAGAAAAGAGAAACAGCTCAATTGAAATTCGAACGTAATAATTTTAATTTAAGGGAGCAAGACAGGGAGAGACCAAGAATAGAAAGAAATAAAAATATAAAAACTCTTCTTCTTGTTTAACTTGTCTTGTTCATCTTATTCTTCCTCTTCGTGTTCTTCATCTTAAAGCATGCCATACTAAGCATATGCAAGAGGAAAAGTGGATAGGTGGTGGTGACGGTGAAAGTGAAAGCGGAATGAGCAACATACAATATAAAAATGAAAGAGAGTAGAATGGAGAAATGCTGCTGGAGAAAGTTACATTTAATTCATTCTCTTTAGTGTATTTGCTCTGACGTTCTTGCGTCATTTATTTGTGTTGAATACAAATGCTCATTTATTTACAGCAAAAAAGAGAAAAAAGACATCTTCTTTTCCCATCATTTTACTTGCTAAAAATATTTCTCTGGCTCTTTCAACGCTCTTTCTATACTTAAAATAAAAATATAAAACATATCTCTCTCTGAAACTAGCAGCGCAACGAGTTGCTGGTTTGCTCTTTGACCAGCAGTGCAAGCTGAAAATAAAAGGGTTGAAATGTGAAAATTTTAAATAGACTTTTCTCCGTAGTATTTGCATAGTTAAGTACTACTTGTATCGCTGCTACTATTGTAGCTACTACTGATGATGATGACGAGAGAGATATATGTAAATTTACTTTTAAGCAAACAAACACAAAACTCTCTCACACATTCACTCACGCAAAAAAGAGGAAAAAGGGCTATTTCAAAATTTGCAATTTTGTTCATCATTTTACTGTTATTTTGCTTTCTGAAGAAGAAACAAGAATTATACATAGCACAATTTATTGTTAGAAAAAAGGAGAGACAGACGAGAAGACAGATAAGCATAATAATATGCATGTTATTATTACTACTCTCTTTTCGTTTCGTTTACCGTTGACATTACGCAACTTTGACATTTTATTAATGTACAGACAGAAATGGAAAAAAATAATATGAGCATGTATATATTATATGGGATATGTTACTACAGCAATTATGATATACTTTTTCTGGATATAGTACAATATGCGCATTGTAAAAAGTACTAATAAGAAGTAATATGAACTGACAGACTTACTGATAAGAAAGGTCGTCCTTGTCGTCAGTCAGTATGAGTGAGTTAGGTTTTTAATTCAAGTTGAATCAGAGAGAAAAAGATAGACATTTTGACTTGGAAAAGAAGAGAATATGGAATGGTTTTATTATTACATATTATTTTCATAGGAAAATTAATATTCTTTTTCTTTTAAATTTGACTACCATACAAGTTTAAATTTTTTTTCATCTAAAAAAAGTTAAACACTTAGTAGCTAGCTATCTACGTTTTTTTGCAGAATATTTTATATTTGGTATCAAAGTACGTAATGTGAGTTTTTTTCTTTCTCCGTTGCCGTTAGTTTAAAAATACGTACGTATTCAGACGACAACATAATAATATGTTGTTACCGAATAAACAATGAGGAGAAGAAAGGTTTCTTTAATCATTCAAGTTGAAACAAAAAACCTGAAACAATAAGAAGCACTAGCAATAAAGGTGGATACTACGAAGATGATATTTTATTATTTCCTCTTTCTACCACAAAATTCCTCGCAATTTTTTTAGAGAATTGAAGCATCTTTCATTTTTTTGTTACCATGTGTCGTCTTTTGTCTTATTTTTTATTCTTTTTGATTTTCCACATGTGAGAATACCTACACAATATGCACATCATATGAATGAAACAAAACATTTAAGATGATGCCATGTCATAATGTAATATGAACTACTACAAGATAATAGTCGTAGTTTTTAGGGAGAAGGATTCAAATAAGTAAGGAGCGCTTCATTGAAGGAGACACAATATTTTTCCGTTGGTAATATTATGCTTACATTTATTTTTCCCTTCCTCATTCAACCGTCTGTTCACTTTTTAAAAGCTGTAGCATACCATACTATCACTATAATATTCATGTATATATTTGGCTTTGATATTTTGAAAATTACATGAGGAAAATGCGCTTTTAGACAAGCAAAGCGTTTTATATATTTGCTGCTCTGTATAGGACTTTTATTTAGTCTTGAAGCATTTGTTCCCACTTTCATTTCCGCTTCATGTCATCCACCATATAGTATAGCTTATAAGTGTGTAGTTCCAACTTCCAACCAGCTGTTTCACTACCAACTAACTTTACCACATATTATACCCATATTTATTATTGTACTTATCATTAGTCTCTTCTATATACTTATAAAGATAATGGTACATAAATACGTGTATCATCATCAGCATCAACATATTATAATCCACTCATATGCCTTTTTCCCACGACTCAAACCACAAAAAATATCTCTACCAACATCATATCTATTCTATTCTAGTATACGATAATTTTAAACATAAAGAAATTGAATGTGCGCGGTTGCACCATCAGCAAATGCACAGCAAGATTACTTTTTCTTTCTATCTGTCGTTTCCAATTTTATCATGGAATGTACGCACAAGAGCGAAAGTATATATTTTTTTCTTTTCCTCTCGCTTCCTTTTGTTCACCGTCACTTTTTTTACTGGAGAGGATATGTAACTTCCAAGAAGATACAAGATGTCATATGGTCATAATGATGATCATACAGTAACTTGGAAGGATGTATAAATAGTTTGTATACATTTTCTTGGTTCTTGAGCTAAAGTCTAAACCCTTCACATGAGTTGTGTGTTCCACACACACGACATTATACAACTCTTAAAACGTTACAAGCGAAACAAATCAAACGTGAATTTTATGCATAGTGCACTGATGAGTCTTCATGTTGCGCCATTTCATACGACTGCTGTTACAATTTTTTTGTATCCATACATGGGATTTCCACATGCATGACGAGACGAAGCTTACTGGATGGGTAAAGAGAGTCGGAGTCACAAAATCCGAAAAAAAACTGTGAGGGGTTGTGGATGGAAGAGGAGGATGATGATAATGGTGGTGGTTGAAAATGGTAGAGGAGTTGTAGTAGTATTTCTAGGTATTATAATATAGCAGGTCGTAAGAGTGGTAGTGATGTTTGATGGTGGCAGTAATGATGATCCTCCCTTGTCCCTTGCAAGTACAACGTGTCACATAAGTATGCGCAATGTGTACATGGATGAGTGAACAATTTTTTGAAATTAACGTTAGGAACTGCGAGGAGAACGGAGGGAATCAGCAACAAAGTCAAAATGTCAGGGTCTCTTTGCTACATTTAGGTATTTACTATGCTTTCAGACTTTTATGTAGACACAAAGAAAGAAGATAGAGAATAAAAATTACAGGGAAAGTCGAACATACTTTCTATGTGAAATCGAGGAGTAATGAAAGGCAAGTTTAAAAAATAAAGGACAAGGAATCAACGCATACTTATATGAAAACATGCTCATGGGGACTGGGGACATTTATATCGATTCTAAAAAGAAGTAAATTCTTTTTTTTTTTGTAGTATTCTGTGTTAAGCTTAACGAGACAAAACATATAGTACTGCATTTTTTTCAGTTAATTCAAAGAAAATGGGAGAAACGTGAAAAAAGGGATTATTGAGAAAGCTCGTTTGTAGAAAGTAGTATTTAAGGATTTTTAGATGAAAGCTAACTATATAGTTTTTATTTTTGTAAATGTATTTACTAGCATGGACAAGAGATAGTGTAATGCGTACTTACATTTTTTATTATTTTTTACTTGGAAAAAGCCATAACGGCCTAAACAGTATGGCAGTAAGTAAAAAAGAAAGATGCATTATTTGATACTGTTAGTCTTATTAGGTCATTTTTCTCGTCGTTTCTAGTACAGTATGAACATTAGCAGTAGTGACAACCGTGATACTCTTTTTGGAGAAAATAGAAAATTGGAGCGCAAATAGGAAAAAAATATATAACGAAGGGATAGGAAACACAGCAGTAGAAACAATACCAGCATGTGGTCGTTTTCTCTATAAAATGCCGTCTTCCTAGTAACGAGTACTTTTCCTCTTGTAGAATAAATGTGTTATAATAAAAAGGAGAAAATAAATATGGGTTCTCTACTCCAGATATTCCTTTGGTGGTAATGCAGGCAACTAAAAGAAATAGAGAAAGAGAGCGAAAATGAATATTGAATCACCACTGGAAGGACCACCACCATTACTACTCCCATTAGTTAATGCCATGACGATGAAGACATTTTTTTTGTTTCTACTTGGGTGTGTGTATATATGTCTGTTTCAGTTTCATCATCATAACTTTCACTGACGTTTTTGTGTATTTGTGGACGTTAGACGCCCAAAATCTTTCCTTATTTATTTTGTCGTGAATTCCATCCCTCTTTCCCTCAAACAAGCACATTGTACTTTGTACTTATCCGTAGACATGAATTGATGCTGATTGCGGTAAAATACGAAGAAAAAGGAAAGTGTATAGCAGGCTATATTAGTAAGTGTTAGTACTATGGTCACTAATACAGCAATAAAATACATTGCATGCGAAATGGATGACGACGAAAGATGGTGATGTGCATATGTAAAAGGAATATTGGAATGTACACAAAATTAATGCTTAAGCCTTGGCATTTCCGTTGTCCCTCACTTTGCTACTTTCCTCTCCTTTCTATTATTCTATAAGAACAATTAAAGATATAATCTCGTTGATAATTCTCTAACAATTCCAATGTTTGTTCACTTTTCCTTTATCCCCCACTTTCCTCTATACCTTTCCCCAGAAAAAGGAAGAATCGTATGTACTAACCAGATAGAGAGAAAATAGGATACACACCACATAAACGCATCAATAAATACGAAATGGTAGTTACAAGTATATAGAAGCAGCTGCCAAAACTTACTTAAAATTTGTTTGGAAAAATGTTTCTATCTCTTTTGTAAATTAATGGCCTCATGTTTTCAAGCTGACCAGTTTCAAGTATTTTAGAAAGTATTAAAGTTTTTGTAGAGCAACAACAAAACTGTGTAGCCGCAAAGGATTCTGCTACTTCCTGCTGTTGTTCCTATTACCATTGTTGTTTTGTTTCTTGTTTTTCGCTCCACCATGTATTTATACTCTACCTTTTAACTATTTTCCATACTCCTAAGCTCCTCGAAACAAACTCCAATGCCACTACCACCACTACCACCACCACCATCATCATCAGAAACAGTAATAGGAAAATGCACACTCTCATAAAAACTTCCAAACCTCGTTTTGAGCTGCATATATCTTCACATTATAACGCCCATCTGACATTCCAGATTCCATTTCATTTCTATTTTCATTACAAGCTTCTCATTTGTTTTCGTTAACTCGGGAATTAAATACAACCCTCCTACTGACTCCCTGCCACACACACTGGAGTTTGCTGTGCTATGTGTCTATGTACCACCACCACCATTGCCACTATCCTCCTCTATTCTTCCCTTCCAGCAAACTGCCAGGAGGATTTCCACGCTCCAGTTTTGTGGTTATCATCAGACAAATGACTTTCATAAGAAGGACGATCGATACGGGATATTTTGTGGTAGTACTGGTGGTGGTGGCTTTAGTAGCAACAGTAACAAACAACTTGTCTTGTACTGGTAATATGTCGACTAAAAATATATATGTACTCTTCTTGCACTGAAGAAAATGTTTTTGCCACTTCATCTTGATCAGTGATATGTCGTTTAGTAAATTTTATTACCGATTCTGGGAAAAATTAGGCTAGCACATGAGAAAAAACATGTATTTATGGATGATAGATACTACTGTGAAAACATGAAACATATCTATAAGTAGTAGGCTTCAGTGAAATAATTTTATAATGATTCCTGATTCTTGTAGAATAACTATTAAAACCGTGTGAAAATCGAATCAGATTTCATATTCATTATTATCATTGCTATCACTCTCTGCCAGTCTGTCAGTATTCCTACTTGCATGGATTAGTCCTTTTAACAATTGTTTACTGAGCGTTTTTGGTATTAGAACTTGGTATAGTTACTCAATCACTCACAAACACATGGCTCAAGGAATATATTGTATCAAAAGTAAAAGCAGCGTGAAAAAAAAGCTCTCCCTTAATTTTTTTTGCAATTCCGCAAAGTAACATGAAAACTGCTATTTTGCTGATGATGATGCTTCTGGTTCTTCTGTTGTTATGAAAAAAGGCGAATCTAATCCTTGCCACAGATAAGAAGGCGAAGGAAAAGGATTTTTATTGTGTATTATATATACCTCTTGTATATGCTACACTTACACTTGAGAAAAAATAGATTACTCCAGAATGAAGATGTTTTTATAGTTGAGACTTTTGCTAGCTTTACTAAAAATTCGGAGAAAGAAGGCTTTCCTTCTTTGCTTTCACCCTCAAACAGTTTTCTCGGCTCTGTGCCTACGCTTTATTTATACGAGCTCAAAAATATTTACGTTATGATGGCATATAGTATATCTGTGATGATGATAGTGTGGATGTTGTTGTTGCATCTTTTCTGTGACGCGTTGCTGTTTTTCTTTTTAAAAACGGAGTGCTAATGTCCTCTATAGATTTTATGCAATGGTATATAAAAATAAAAATAACATACAAAATCTGTATGCTATAAATTCGTGGGTTTTATAGTACTAAAAATAATAGTAATTATATATGTACTATGTATATCGTAAGTAAGTATATATACTGGATGGCCATTACGTCGATTATATGAAAAAAGAGGGAGTTTGAAGGAAGGAATTGAAAGGCGCACAACGCCAGATGCTGTTGCGTCTGTTATGTTTGTATGGCCGTACGAGAAAACGGCAACACGTACTTTTTTATTATTACATTCATTTCTCCTCTCTCCATTTTTCCTTCCTTCCTCTTCTTCTGGCTTTCTCCGGCTGCACCAGAGGAGATGGTGGCGGAATAGCTGGAAACAGTCGTTGATACTATAAAATTTATACTATATAGTATAAATAGTGAAAAAAAAAGTTTATAAATGTATACATGCATGATACTTTCATGTAGATGCTTATGATGGTTGAGGAGACGGGATTAGTTTATCATTTCCTCACGGAAAAGGAGAAGATGAGAAATATTTTTCCGCTGAACTGCACAATCCATCTTGATACTTACTCATTTCCCATCACACAAAAATGGGGAGGAGGAGAAGAATGGCTGTTGTTGTTGTTCACTTTATGCTTGTCTGGAAATTCCTTGGCAACATGTGATATTCCGCTGCTGGTGAGTAGAAGTAATGGATATTAGGCTTTTCGTTCTTAACCAAAAATGTGCGTGAGGATGAGAGTGAAGGAGGGAAAGTGTCAGATAAAATTTTTGTCAGGAGATTCACAATGTTTTTCTTGAAAAGGATTATACTTTTCTGTTTTCACAGAAAACCACTTTTTATAATGACTTTCTATTTTCAGACTAAATATAAGTGTTCGCAATATCTATAACAGACGCATATTGTATGTAGCAAATACTTAAGTATTATTGTGAATACAAGTTTATACAATATATTGTTATTTGACTAATAAAAAAAATATTGGCAGTTTCTAGAGCTACGCAGAAAATTGTACGCTGAAATTATTGAAAATCAGTTCTGATGATGATGATCTTAAAATATGAATATGCTGACAATATGACCATCACGATTTGTTCCATGCAAGCGATTAATTGCATATTTATGAAATGTTAAGATTACAAATACAAATTTACAGAATGAAATAATATTGATAATTACCATTAAGATTCAACCATTTTCTAGCAGTTCACATTTCCATCAAACTCATTGCTTTCACTGCCACGCGCAAATTTATAAAAACTTGAGTTCCATCACGTCATCTGGGCTACTATAGTCATATCTAACTAGTTTGTAAGCGCCTTTTTGAGGAAATGAGAATTTTCATAATTTCCTTGCGACGTTTTGTCATGATGATGACACACTGCGTAACAAAGTATACGAGAACTGATGTAAAAGCACCACAAAAAGAATAGAAAAATATAGTCGTGCATTGGAAGTAAAATGGCATTGGCTTAAAAATTTATAACATTAAATATTATTGTAAAAGGACAAAAAGTTATGCTGAAACGTCCACATCTTTCATGTTATATTGATGGGGTGAGATGGTTGTGGCGAAATATGTACTATAAGCGCTCACTAGAGAGAAAATACTAATTCAACCAACATCAGTACCGCCACGACTATACATTTTACACAAAAGGGAAAAATTACAAGGAAAAAAATTGGTATGCAACAACAATTTTCACAAATTTCCTTCCTGTGAACGCAGACTGCCGGAGTGAGAATATTACATAGAGCATCCATATTCCATCCTCTCCTTTTCCCTCATAATTTTCATTGTTGTTTCACAATGAGCTAGTTGAGTGAGAAAGGAGATTGCGTGGATTTGCACAATTTTCTCGTGTATGAGAATGATGATGAGAATAGAAAGGATCCGCAACAACATCTGCTTGTTAACTAATAATGGTAATACTGGAAAGTGGAAGTAGTGTCGGCAAAGCGGCGGTAGTTTGCAATTTCCTTGCTCCGGAATCGCATTCATATTTCTAGTTTTATAAATTCTATGAAACAAATATAATTTTCCGCTTATTAACACTTTATTCTTATTAATTAAAGGCCAAAAATGTTTTGTATAACTTCATAATTTATAAGCAAAAATGGTTAAAAAGTTATAATAACAATTCATTTACCTTTGCTGTTGATATAGCTTATCTTTGAAAAACTTTGTCTTTCCTATTTTTTTGGTTTAAATGGGG
>JAQFYG010000138.1:0-46886 GCA_034694325.1 Entomobrya corticalis
AGGTACTCTCATAACAAACTCAATCTGAACTCAAGATATCTCCGGTTCTCCGTTCTAGTTTGTTCATATTTCTATTGGTTACTGTATGCAATGGCTAGACGCCCATTGGTCCACCCCGGGGGTCAGAGTTCAGAAGTCAACTTGTTTTAACATGACAGTATATAAATGCTGCACATAAGTTTACCTTATCTTTCAATGGGAAATTCAAATCTGAGGTCAGATTTTAAAAATTCTTAACGGTTTTTTGAGAAAAGCCGTTATAACCGTAATTTTTTGGTATTTAGTATAACTTTTGAACGGCGTTTTCTGTTTTCATCAATCAATCACAAAGGAACTATAATTGCTATGAACCCTTGAATTTTCATAAAAATTTTACACCTTCCTCACAACGTTACAACGGTTTATTTATGGACATATTTTATTATTAGGACGTTAGTTCCTTATCCACACCTCATCCACTTGCAATCAAAGCTGGTTTTGAAAATCCTCATGATGCATAAATACTTAAGTATGTACATGAAATTAGTTTTGTTGTTGGGAATGTAAGCAAGTAGCTCTTGATTTTACAATCAGCAGGGGTACATAAGTGTAAATGTTTGAAATGCAATCACATTATCCGCTCAAAGATATACTTATCTTCATTGCATGATAACAAAATCAAATTCGTGTTTCTTGTGAATCAGAAGATACGATGTAAGGTGTGCGATTTTGGAAGCTGAGGGGATTTGAAATACTTAACATTTTATTATTTTGTTGTCTTGATTTTTTGAAACCAGGAAGTGGTTTTGGAATAATGAAAAAAAATTCTTTCACGAACTGAAATTTAAGTAGATATATAAAAACAGTAAAAAATATTTCTAACAGTGATTCTTCCACGGTAGCTGGCTACCAGTAGCGGTAAAAAAGTCTTGCACCTTTGATTTTATAACCACTGTTTTGTGGATTTGAAAGATTACACGTTATCGCTCGTCTGTCTGCCGAAAGCAGATGGCACGGGTTCCTTTTCATCTACAAAGCCACTCAAAAACTAAACACCACAGAGAAACCTAGTCAGGTGTACAGCACAATCCGTTTCATATGTGCAGACGATACATGGGATCCTCAAAATGTTTTCATCAGAAAATATCTGTAAGAGCACCACTTTATGCTTTCACTCTTGTAGGATTTTCTGGTTACATATTGAAGCAGAAGTTATTATACTGCCGCTCTAATAATGTTCGTCGTTTCGTATATGATTAGATGATAGAAGGTTCTACGATTTTATCCTTTACCATGCCGCTACTCATAAACCGCCATATTTTTGTAGCAGATCTAGAGATTATCCTTAAAAGGAGTGGGAAACGAACCATACCTAGGTTAAAGTTGTTACTTGGCTTGGTTAAGATCACGGTTCAATGTTACTAGTATATAATACAGTTTTTATAATAATGTATTGATGGATACGGGTATGCCAGTGTATACATACATTTCGGATTTTCTAACGACGTACTTCTTATTGTCCACGACCAGGATCCTCTCTTTCACTCTCGTACGTATATCTGTGTTTTACGTCTACGTGTTTCACCTGCAAAGTTGTTTACAATCTGACTGACTAAACAAGTAGTGACTAAAGAGAAAATCGAACCTCTTATCCACCTCTACTCACACACACACAACCTCTGTTCTGTGGATTGGATGAAATCGAAGCTTTCTTCTTGTTGATCTACTGAAGCACATACTTCAGCTTCAGTTTACTCACAATCACAACAACACGACAACAAAGGCAGCGTTATGTTCATACAGTTAGACGCTACTTGGGTACTATATTTATAGTTAGATTTCAGCTTTATTGACTATAATGCACCTATAGATCTGGTGGTCGATGTGTGGGATCAATGTTACGAGAAATGTAAAATACAGCAAGGTATATAATGTAGCATCGACAAGTATATTGATGAACCAATATTATGTATTCTTCTGAATCAAAAGCAAAGAACTTTTGCTTCTCAAAAGGTTGAATCTAAAAATGCTTAGATGGAAAGGATTAGCATTTTGCAATAAAGACTGTGGACAATTTCATGGATAATCTTATATTTTTTACCGTAAAAATTTACGCCTACGTATAATTGGCCCGATAAGAATTATGGGTAGTAATCATTATAATTATATAAATATATTATGCCCAAATCACTGCAATAAGTACTCTTTTCACTTACAAACCCAGATAAAATTTTGTATTAACGTGATGATACCATTTCTTCTTCGAATATTTTCTAAGATGGAATTTAGCCTCTGAGTTGAATTTAAAAGAACCATCATGTGGCATCATTAAGATTACAATTACGTTATAAATAGCCGGTCCCAACCCTCAGTCAACCAACTGTCGAGCAATATATCCGAATTTTTTATGTCCTCCCATTTTTTTTCTATTTCGGCCACTTGTTCCAACAGTTACAGCGCTTTGGTTATTACGTTTAATTTTGTTAGCCGCTTTCCATTTTATTCCGGGATTTGCGTAGGCAGGAAGTAGCAAGACTTTGTCTTCACTCATCTTTCTTTCGGTTTATCACACTGGTATACATCTTCATGTGTAGGTGTCTTTGTTATTTGCTGTTTCGGTGGTCTGTCTTTTTACCTGTGTGTACCTTGTTTTATCAGTATGCAGAGCGGTGAAATTTGCAAACAAGTGTGAAACTAATATGTTAACTAAAGCAAAGTACGTGCGACGCGTACACACTCTTGGTGGCTAAACATAAAAGAGTTTGTAGATGGATGGATGTTGATGTAATTTAGGTAAATTGCTCTAAGAAAAAGGATTTAATGGTTGAGCACCTGTCTGTCTGGTTAGCTGCTTTCCTGCTCATGTCGGATGTTTGTATTCTTCTTTCACATCAACTAGAAAGCTACTTATTACGCAACAAGAAGCCATAGTGGTGTGAATAGAACAAAAATAGATAAAACACACAAAGACTGCTGAACTAATGGTCATTAAACATTACGTTACATAAGTAATGCTGTCAGCTTGAAATGGTTAATTTAGCTTACCAAAACCAACCAAAATCTCTGTAAATCATAGATGACTTTTACTTTGTTGAATGGAACAAATCTTTGTCTCATTTATGACTAAACTGAATACATACAACCTTCTATATTCTTTGTTCAGTTTAGTATATAACAATAATACCCTTGGTGCATATTTATTACTGTCTTTATACTATTCCAAGATATTTAAGTTGATAAGGGATAATTCATTATTTTCATCTTTATCACTCTGAAGATAAGGATAAGTTTTTTATGCATCAAGTTGATTGCATTAGGTGAAAGTTTCTAGTACAAAACTTGGAGGATTTAATAAAATCCAAATGTACAAAAGGCCTATGAAAATCGAACTTACCTTACTAAAAACTTTTTGCAGACTTATTTTAGTTTTCACACTAGTTAACTCAAATTGATGAGAATTTTTCAAATGTTTGCTCGTACACACGCATCTTATACTTCAATTTTCATTTTTCATTGTTGACGGTCGTAAAATGCTCTCAGGTATGTACCATGCTTAAATTACAAGTATTTTGGGAATATGTATTTCTGTTCTCAATGTTTTCCAACATGCCAACTCCCAAGTATAAAATTGGAGCATTTATTTGGATAAAAGGACAGAACAGAACATGCTACTTACTACTGCTTTGTAATAGCATGAGAACCAAGTTGGGCCAACTTTTGTACTTGCTATCACCGATGTGAATTAGGAAAAGTTTTTTACGGAATAAATTGTTCAATTATAAAGTTTTTCTCATTACTTCACAATGAAAAAAATGGAATTCCCAACAATTCTTTATTCAACTTACAACCAGTCATGGAAAGAATGATAACGGATAGCGGGAGAAAATAGAATCCACACCCACCCAAACAATCAAGTAAACTGCTACTTGAGATACTGAGAACGACGCCTAAGAATAGTTCCAGTTTTAACAAAAAATGCATGTTCTTATCGAAACTTTTATGCCCATCCAAATGTATTACAAAACCGTCACTTTTTTATCTGTAACTGTAATATTAAGTATGCAGTAGTAATTCTAACAATTTTTAGAGTGTAAATTGGCTTTGTGCTAGATAATATACATTATATAATATTTTCTATTACTATTATAGCAAATTTAGTTTGCTTTTTAGATTAACTGCGTACTATATTGAAAACATAACGAATAGTACTAGTACTATATTTCGAACCGACATATTATTTTACAATCTACATTATTATAAGTGCTTAAAACTTTCCGTAATCTCATTGTGAAAATAATTGCTCAAAGTTTAAAATCTAAAAAGTATAATATCTTAGTAGTGTAGTAGTATTTATATAATTAAGTGAACACTGAACCGATCCCATATATATAGACTGATGTGTCCGTCCCTACTCACTCACTTTGAGACGCCACCTAGCGGTGAGCAGCGCAGCTTCGGAGAAGCTGCTGGCTAACGTTTAGTATATGGGCTTATTATGCGTTTCACAAAGTTTTTCTTCCTCATCTTGCACTTATCTACGATACCATGCTACTGTCATGATGATATTAGGCATTAAGTCACGTCAAGTCAATCTTCTCATTGGTCTTAAAAGTGACAGTTATTGAGTGAGAGAGAGACATAAGGTGAAAGCAACTAAAAGTAAATGCATTTAAGTTGGTTGAAGAAGCTAGTAAAAATATGTGGAAAAACAAAATCAGAAAGCGTTTCATTTCAAGATACACAGAATGAAGAAAAGTACAATAACACTTTCGTTATTCAAGTAAGTGCTGATCACGAACTCACAAAATTGCAATTTTATATCTTGCGAGTGCGAGAGTAAACACACAAAAACCACAATTGGTTTGTGACATGCCATAACCATCAAAGGAAACTGTGATATTACGAATAGTGATATCTATGAGGAAATAGGGAGAAAGCAAACATTTTGAACGAGATTTGAGAGTAAAAATCTTGTCAATAGCATTATTCCCGGAGGAAATACCAGAATATATTTTGAATCAAGTAAGTGTAGGAGTATTCAGACAAAGCGAAGAGCTATATGGCTAAACTACGGAGATGTGTTGTATAATATTTATTATTCTTTTAGACAATAATTATCTTGAAAATAAAATTTATGCAGATGGAAATATTTAAAGACTGAATGTGCAATATATAATTCAAAAGAGGCTGTCATATCATGTGCAAAAGGTCGTATTTTTTATATTGGTTGCATTGTAAGTTAAATTCTTTATATACTTTCTTGGATGATATCCTTCATTTTATTTTGGTACGCCTTCAAGCTATATAACTATAAAAAGTTTAAAAACTTACTTACATACAGAGAGATCTCATCAGAATCAAAATAAATATTATGGTTTGAGCATAAAAACATTCACTGAGTTTTAAGAACACACCCATTTTCGAATAAATTTACGTGGTTTGTTGTAGAAAGCTGATGCATTTTGTTAAGAATAAAAATGAAGAGTAAACAGAACAAAGCTTGAATATAAAGTTTTATTCTAATAAACTGGCATACCGGAGTACCGTGATGATATTTTGGTAGAAATAGCTTTGCTTATACAAACTTTCATTTTTACGGGGGTTTAACTCCTTACCTGCAAAATGCAAACATGTCTTTCTTTTTTAGAGAAAGGAGATACAAAACACAGTGGTAGTGTATTTACATTACGTTTCTTTACGAATTCACCGAGAGAGACAAAAAGGTGTACATTTCTTAGCAGATTTTCTACCCACGACACGAGCTATGATTTTCTGGATTGCAATTTCAATCTACTTCTCTCAAAAATCCTCCTGGTCTGCTTATCATTGCATCCCAAAGAAAAAAGGTTTCATGGAAATTGATGAAAGAAAGGGAACAAAGAAAAGGAACATTGGTTGTTTCACGTATTAGCATAGAAATAAAACTTCCTGAGCACAATCGGATGGAATGATAGAAACATATTATTATGTATAATAAAAAGTCTGTCTGTACATTACTAAATTCCATGGATTAGAGGATTGCGGAATATTACAGTGGTGCTAGTGCTGCATACTATAATGCATATTCCAAAATGACATATTTGAGATGAAAGTGATTGAAAAAAGAGGGAAAGCGAGCCAGTAAAATCAAAAAGTAGTTGGAAAATGAAATTAAAACTCAAGAGACATATGGTTGATCATGATGATGTCTGCATCTATAATACGTACTGAGACTACATCAAGCATTCATGTCATATATGAAATTCTTGGTTCATCACAATACAAATTCCACTATTCCAGTACAACTTTAAGCTAAATGAAAACGTCAACCAAGTCAAAGATGCGAATCACAAACCATCATGTGAATTGGTATACGTATATTGATGACATACGATATATTTACGTAAGTATATACGTAATCATAAAATTAAAAAATATAGTCTTCAAATAGAAATTCATGCAATCAATCTTTTCAGAGATTTAAACTTCTAAAAGGTATATTTCCTTAATCTGACGAGATGTTTATGACATTGTACATATGACAGATTGGAAAGAAGGGGGAAATATGTTGGAAGTATTTAAGTAGGCATAGATTTTATTTCGCTTTTATTAGAAAAATTCTTAGTACTTTCAACTTTAATTAAACTTCAAAGTTAAATCAATGTTCTTTGAAGACATTATGTAAAATTCATAAATGATTAAAAAAATTCTGCAAAATATTGATTTTTAAGTAGGCATTGCGCAATCGTAATGTATACAATGCTGCACGAAAACTAGCTGTCTTTGCAAACTGTAATATACTTTTAAATATCGGCTATACTATATAATCAGCTTTTTACTAGTCTTTTTGGCATTAGTTTCCAAACCAATATGTTTCGGTGCATCAACAAGTGCAATAGATTCTGTTTCCAACAAAAGGTAAACAAGTTTATGTGGGCGTAATGAACGATTGCATCAAACTAAACTACAAAATATCATACGCGCAAGATTTGAAAACACGAAACGGATATATTCAATTCACTTCAGCAATTTAAATTAGTCTCCTGTTGCCGAAATAACTTCATATATGTAGTTAATAGTGTTAATAGTGCATGGTTTCACTTTTGTCAGGGATTTTAATCACAGTCAAGTTAATAGTTTTATGTGATTATGTACCCAATGTTTAAAGCACAGAGCGTGCCTAAGCAAAAATAGATGTTTCCAATAGGTTATTAGTATACCAACTACATTGGTTCAGTGAAGTTACTCGTAACTTGACGCTTTTCAAAAACTAAAGCTTCAGAAGTTTACGCTCATTTACCACCTTTAATGAATGATACCAACAATTAACTATATAAGTCCATGTACTATTTTGATATTTTGATTTGTTGAAAGTTGTAAGGTAAGTAAATGTTTTACTCTTGAAACTGGATCTGAAAATAGTCAAATTTAATTAGCCTTGTCAAGACTATTGCAAATATCAGCTTTCAGTTTAAAAAATTGATAATGAATTTCGGTATCTGGTTTCGTGGTTTTATTATATCAATATTTCTGTTTAATAAGCCTATTAAGAAGCTTAAAACTCAGATGAAAATAGTTACTTCGAGCTTTTCAAAGTTGTTCTTTTATGTGCGTCAGTAAACAGAGAAAAAACGAATGTTCAGTTTTATTGACGTGTCCGTTTTGACACAACCGTGTTTTTGTTTTCTACTACCAACTTATTTTTATGTAACTGAAATTGCTGTGTCCCAAAGCTCCATCAGACAGCTCCACGAATGAAAACTTATCTCTTTTCAAATTCACAGATGCGACAATTCCATCATCTACTTTAAAAAGCATCATGAGAATATTACACAGTAAATACTTTTTCATACTCTAGCCGTGTTTCTTCCCACATTTCAACAAAGTGACATTTCAATATCGACCTTTCCAAGGAGTTTTGCGAGAAAAAAACTCAGTGATCCAAAGAAAAGAGCAAAAGAATCTTTTCTTGTGGATCAGAGTAAAATGTGATATACTTTATCGTTACAAAATATGTAGTCTGATATTCTGGGATGAAAAAAGTGAAACAAAATACGGCTCTCTTTCCCTCTAAGCCACGTCATGATCAAAAGCGAAATGATGATATGTCTATCTTATCTGTGCGAGATCCTACATATTACTATATTACTTGTTTGTAAAAGGAAGTAATACCAGCACATGCAAGCAAGCGCGTCCTGATCTGATATTATTGTTGTGATATTATTACTATTCCACTCTTTTGCTCCTTGACGTGTATAGGTGTTTCTAAACAGACGTGAAAACATGCCTATTGTAGTACGATTTTATCCTCCCTCCCAGGCATTCTCTCTGTTCACGAGTCAGAGAAAGTAACAGGGGATCACTTTCACCTTTTTGTGGGAGCGCGTGTAATACTGTTGCACGATGAAGAGAAAGTAGAAAAGGATCTGAAAGACTTTATTTTTGAAAATCGTTACGGTTATAAGTAAGAATATATACGGTATATTCCTGTATACACTGAAGTATTTTTTCTGTGACAATCTTATTTTCTGACGTTTGATAAACGGACTTATGGCAATATAATAAATAGTAATCATAATAAAATGTTGCTGTTCAAAACAGAATCTTCCATTTTTCACATTTCGCTGCGTGTTTCATGCAATGTACAAAGTATATGATTTGAGACCATCGTTGTCTGTGAAAGAATTGAATCCTCAGATCTATATAAAAATCCGAAGAGAAAAAAAACAGAAACAATGAACAACACAATAAATTACAGATCATTATCATTTGATCAAATGTTTCCAGTATTTTGTAACATAATTTGCGGAAGCAAATAAAGTGAGTTTATAAGTACTAAGTATAATGATTTAGTTTTCTCTTTTGAACAGAAGCTCCTTATATTTTATAGTAACTAATATTACCTAAGCCCGTTTTGGAAAAACATTCAGGATACTTTAATTACCTTAAGTTACGCAATGTTGTGTTGTTTACTACGCCAAATATTTATAATGACTAGTTATATTATAATGATGGTTGCCGGTTGAGTGATCGAATTTTCATACGGCCCGTCGACGTTTAAAAAAAATGAAAATGTTAATAATCTTTCTGATATATAAAAAAGGCCATTACTTAAAATATGAAATTTGTGATTTGAAGTCATATAACTTACATAAATATGTATAGGTATATGCAGAATATTCTCATAATGCGACTAGGAAAGTTCTTACAGGAAATAGAAAGTCATCCAATTTCCTCCTTCCCTCTTGTAGTGTACCATACAACCTCAACTTTCCACTTTTTTCACTGTCTACCCGAAATTTGGTTAAAAATATATATGAAAATACTCTGAAATGAAGAAACGTTGAAGAACAGAAAACCTGCTCCATATTTTTAGGTACGTATCTTATCAAAGACTAAACGATCGTACCATATGTAGCCTATACAATCTAACTCATGTCATGCAAATAAATCATACACAATTTTATAGGGACAAATACTACTTGTTATATTAGCCACAAAGTGATTCTGGCAACTCAAAATAGTGTGTGCACTTTATATCAATTTCTGAAGAGAGAAAGCTGAAAAACTGCTTTTGTTTTCTCTTTTCTCACTTTTCCCATCCATCTGTACAAAGCTATGAGCTTTTTTTGAAGAGACCATGTTCTCTAATCCCCCTCTCCACCAACTCTTTTCATTTAGTCTCCGAGAAACGAGACCAGACTTATTATTACACCCACAAAATGGCTTTATTTGTATGTCATGCTTTTCTTCTTTCTCCTGCTTCTTGTTGACTTATATACTCATCTCTCTCGTGTATTACGTCTCTCTTTATTTTTTACTTGCAATAACAACATGGTAAAATGAAGGAAGTCTTGTTGCTTACGCTTGGTTTCACTCAAACACATCCAACTATGTGTACATGTATACCGTATAAGCTCACCCAGCTCTTATCGCGAGGTGTGCTGTTCCCCATGGTCTCTCTGTATCTGGTCATCCGAGAAAAGTGTATTTCCGTTTTCTGTTAGGAACTATATGCTTCCTTCTTGGTCTTATTATTATTAAAGGTGATTAACTTGACTGCGCTAGCTTTCTCCCTTCGTAATGTCTTCAGCTATAAACTATCTTATTTTTCTATTTCAGGATGACTATATAATATATGTGTATAGATTTATGTTTACGAATTTACTATTTGCACAATAACAAGCCACGCAAATAGCAAAGCCACATCATTTTCTTTGCACCTCCTATTACAATGTTATACTCTATTTCGTCAAGCTCTTCTTTTTTCTTTTTGTGTTCTTCATACATTTTCAATTTTCCCTTGAATGAACGTACAAAATTAAGCATGCATTAGAACTAAGACATAGACAAAAGACTGTAAGTTGTTTTCTCGATCCAAGCGTTAAAACACGAATCTTAGTTATGCCTTATAATATATTAAAACATAACAGGCAGCAGAAGACAGTAATAATCTTACGTGATCCCTAACGTATCATTGCTTTCTCTTGTAATATCCTTTAAAGAGGATGATTCCCTTGTTTTCTGCCTGCTCACAAGTGCGACGCAAATAACAATAGTTCTGAAAAACAATACAGTATACAGTGAAACGTAAATGCGTGAGGACAGGATGAATGCTATGTAAATTAGTCATTTAAGACGAATTTATCAATGTCACTTAGATTTTTGTATGCCCTTGATATAAATCTTAGTATCATAGTGTGTTGTTAAAACAAAGTCTCCGATTAGTATAAATGTGAAGAATTTTTTAAAAATATAACTTTATTAAACGATACATTATTGCTTATTTAATTTCAGCATCTATTTTGAAGGTGACAAAAGTATTTGTAATAGATTGCAAACAAATAGAGAAGCAGAATTCTCCAATAACTAAAAGATCACTTTTATCTGCTTCTTAGTAATCCTATTCAATTATAGAAAAATTAAATATGTATGAGATGTTACATTACAACAAAATGTGAATGGTCCTACTATTTTTAACCTCGTTTTTATGCGGTATTGAGTTATTTTCTCTTTTTCTTAACTTCTGTGCGACCGAAACTGAAATGCCATTATTACTATTTGCATCATTTCAACCACCACTTTTTGACATTCTTTTTTGTCCTTTTTAAAACGTAACTGCAAATTAATCCAACAGACAAACATGCCACCATCTGGCTTTTGCTATTATTGAATGCAAAGGAGAGCAAAGGAGATGTGGAGCTAGGATAATATTTTGTTTTTACGTTGAAAACCTGAAAGAGAAAAGATTGAAGAACCAACAGCTATCCAACTGCGTAAAGAGGACAACGAAAGAAATTGAAAATACCTACGTGTGGTTTTTTGTACAAAACCCTCTATGTATAAATGGAAAAATAAATTGTTTAAGTTTGATCATTAGACTAGTGTAGTATTATCATCACACCGGGATTTTCTCTCAGCTCTTTTTCTAGACAAGCTGGCTAGCATGAGTTCGACTGTACGACAACCATCACAAATTCTTCAAAACCATGTAGATTTTATGCGTGTGCAGAAATAAGACGCCTACACGAGCCCATCGTCAGTATAGCTGCCACTCTGGCACGGCAGATTCATTTCATAGAATGCACATGATATCATCATAAACATTATCATTGTCGTAACTTTGATACCTTTATGCTCTCATAAAATTGGTAGACGACAGACGGGTTTGCCAGACCCCATTTATATCTATGATTTCGGTTGTATTCTATATATTTAGTTTGTGAATACAAGATACAATAGATTTTTTGCGATATTCAGCGTTTTCAATCAGTTCATATATGCATCAGAAAAAATGAAAGTCCCAGTGGTCCCTTTTCCACAAAAAGAGAGTAAACCAAGTAAACTGTTCAAGTGTTGCTTGCTTGTCTGACTGAAAAGTGGTTGTTGAAGTATGTAAGTATGCTGCAGTAGCTGTTCTAAGTCGGCGGGATTTGTCTTCTGATATATTTGTACTACTGGTATATATCTACCTTGAGTTTTTGTGGTTGCATTAAAAAGGATTATTTAAGTTAATTGAGTTGTCTGCCGTCTTCTTTCTCCGTAAATTTTTTAGTCTAACTGCAAGCAATAATAAAGACATTATGCAACTAACAATGCTAAAATTGCCAGTTCTCTGAAAAATGAACTATACTTGCAGCTTGAATGGATAATAACAAGTATTAAACATGTTCTGCCTTTCGCCTGGTTAGGATACAAAACTACCATTGACTTATTGACTATGTTATGATAATGTAATAACTCTATGAAAATTAATATATTGTAAAAACAGTCGCTTAAGATTATTTGCAAAATCGAAGATGTGAAAATAAGCAAGCTAAAGATTCATTGAATTCAAGAAATAATTTTGAATTTTTTAGCAATCTTTAAAGCAATAGCAGAGGTTTGATTGATTTTCTGAGAGAAGTATATATAGATACCCTAAAAATGTGAGGAAGTCAAAATCTCTTTTTCTGAAATTATATGATCAATAGCCTTCTCATACAGGAAATTTCTCAGTTCTTTTTTATCCCTTTTGCCTTTCACGCACAAGAAAAAATTCCCTTCCTGGTGCAGTACCCTAGCTTGTCGATTGGTACTTGGTTTATATGCTTTCATTAGTTGTAAAGTATATATGCTCTGTTCTGTTCTGCTGAAATACAACTTATTCATCGAAAATCAAAAAATATTTTGGATTTTTCGAGCATAATTATAGACGTATAAAAATAGAAAGGAATAAAATACAAGTAGGCGGAAAGAAATGGAACGACGAACAGAACCAAAATGTCGATCCAGCCACATCACAGCTCTCACGTCTTCTATGTTAAAAAAATAAAAGATTCGTCATTTCTTTTATTCTCTTTGACGCGTGTGTGTGGTAGTGCTGAGATTTTTTGTGAAATCGACCATCTGGAGATGAAAGAAATGAATGAAAAATGAACTCTCTTTGTCCGTAAAAAGGAAAATATCTATTGAACAAATACATTTTTTAAATCAGAAAAAGTTTAGAGAGAATTATTTTTTGATCCGTGAGCATGAGAAAGGAAAAAGAACAAAAACCTAGAAGATCAGTAGCATATAGTTGACAGTCAATAACTTACTATATAGCTAACCGCTAAATTTTACTGCGCACTACCACATTTCATTTGCATTACATAAAACCCTTCAGTTTACTTTGTTCACTGGCTCAAAAACAATATTATTTTCAGAATAGTACTTCAAGGAATTGGAATACTGGACAAACTGCGACAATATTATGAAATCTAAAATGCTTTGAAGGGCTTTATGTACTAGTAGTAGTAATGTAGTTTTCTTGCATATCGAAGTGGGTGTGTAGATGCCATATACATATATAGTTTTGTAAATGTTATTTGTCCATATGTTTCGCGAATCCTATTTGACGTCCACATACGTATTTTCTCTATGACTGAAGCAATGATCGACTCTGGTTTACCTTTTAAAATAATTTTGTCGCAACTTGTAAATCTATGAAATCATTTATACTTTATCAGATCACATCATAGAACATTTCATATTTAAACAAAACAGTTTATACAACTACTATGAGGTTTTAAGCTTTATAAGCCTACAGGCGTTGATAATAAATAATTGTGTAGTTGCAAAAATATTGTTCACAAACCTGTCAAACGGGAATTCAATCTTTTTGAAAAATGTGGATTAAAATACTACTTGGTCTCAGTTTCATTCATAATATGATTTTTGTACCATTATTACCACTTTGTTCTGTAGTATTTTATTAAAAATCTTATTCAGTTCTTTAACATAAACTTATGTTCCCCGCCTACATAAAAGTTTGAAAATATATTCGTGCTGCCTACAGAAACTTTAGAATTGTTGGTTTGACGTTTGTTTCAATAATCTTTTTAAAGGCCGCGTGACTACTATAGTTTTATGTTCTGGTAGAAAGTTTAGGAACGGAACGATTTTAAAAGTACTGTACATATCACTTTCATAAAAATATAGCCATATTGCGATCCTTTTCTCAACCAAAATGCGTGGGTGTGGTGGTGGGTGCACATTATTTACCCTACACATAATGATCTATCTAGAATAATGGCTGAAATATCTGGTGCAAGTTATAAAGTTGTTCAGGCCTAATGCAATTCATTACTGGCAAACATAATGTGTGCATTTAAATTTAATCGTGAAAATGTATATATTATAAAACATCTTTAATTAGGCAATTTTAACTAATTATGTTTCTATTTTTTCAGGTGAAATAATCGGAGAGAAGGTGGGGGCGAAATGCCAGACTCGATGCAAAGGATTGAATACCTTCTGCAATATTACCGCGAGGGAATGTCAGTGTCTTCCAGAGTACCCAATCATCGTTAATGGCTCACATCAGCAGCTCTGCCTTAAGCGTAAGTACAACGGGTAGAGATTTTACTCAAAATATGAAATTCATTTTGGCATAAAAACATCCTCGATACCTAAAATTTATCGATAACATTTGCAATTGTTATGTAAATGCATACGACAATCTTAAAACGTGACCGAATGTATGGTATCCACAGGTGTAAATGGATCTGTCATCAGTTGAATTTGTTTAGAGAAAAGAAAAAACTCGAAGACGAAGACGCGGGAAGCATTACTGAAAATATTTTATATCCCCAAGACAGAAACTTTAGATATGAATACCAAATACATTTTTTATGAAGTTTTTTAGACGAACGCAAGGTTTTCTGACACATAGTGTTCTCTAAACTTCTCTCCCCCCAACCCCAATTTTTATTTGCTGTTTTTTGTGAACATTTTATTTTTTAATGAAATAATGTGCAAGAATAGCTCAAAAGCTAGATATTTAAGTAATGTTGAATGATTTTTGTCCTTATATAGTAAGAACAGATTCTGGTTCCATGCCGTCTTAATTTTTAGGTATGCATACGATATTAATGAAAAAGCAAACAATCCAGAGAGATTTGGATAATAAAAAATGCTTTAAAGATGAGCCATGAATCTCTTCAACATTTTAAGCCGGGAACATATTATGGAAAAATGAATACAATCTTTATTTTTTAAATAAGTACAAGCCAATGCATTGATGACTTCTTTAAATAAAACTATTCATCAAGCCTGTACATAAAAAATGTTTGTAATCATCTTCAGTTTAACTAGATCATGGTGGTGACCGCTCTGTCATAAGTTGGATAAGCTTTAAAGTCCTGTCAATCGCTTCCTTTTGACTTCTTATCTTTTCCAAAAGTGCCTTGGCTTTATCCACACCTCTCCCTTCTGCATCCGGTCCCGGTTCATTCAGCTCCAAATTTGCTGGACGGGTATCCCTGGCTTCATTGAAATCATCTTGATTTTGATCAACAACCGTTTCCAATGTCGGTGGAGATGGTTCCGGGTTCGCTCGATGGCCATCAGCCGAAGAGTAAGCGTCCACGATGATTGGCACTTGAAAGCCATCATCAGACACCGCCCCCTCATTTTCATCTTGGTTTGAATCCTTCCCACAAATTCTTTCAGAGCCAGATTCCTCCTCCAGAATAGACGAATATTCCATTTCATCATCAGAGACAATGTCATGGTGGAGGATATGCTTTGACAGTTCCTTTTGGCGATCAGGTCCTCCTGCATGGCTTCCATCAGTGGAGATGGGGGCGGAGTTGCAGGAACCATCTTGCTCTCGTCTATACAGTTTCACTCGTTTTGCAGGCTGCTCACCAGTTTCATCGTCTTCAAGCTCGATTGGATCAATCAGTCTCTGGAACTCCGGAAGTGGAGGCGATGTGTAGACTGGATTCTGATTCCTTGTCGCACTGTAAAAATAAACAAATTAATTAATGAGGAACAATGTACAATGAACAATTAACAAGTCATGGTATGAATAAGAATTTAAATAGGAAATGGTAGAGCTTCATAGACTTATAAACTAGTTTAATAAAGAGGTTTTTACCGTTTTGAACGATGTAAATCGATTATAGGTTCAGAGTCATTGTCAGGCGGAGAGCTTGTGGCAGCGCCAACTGAAAATGATGCCATTTGAGACAATCAGCCAGTTATTCAATATCTTCACTGACCTTTTGATCTCGATTCGATAAAAATCAGACTCTGTTTTTCTGGGAGTGTTAGAAGGCGGGAGCAGAGGTCAGTTTGACTACAAAAAGTTTCAAACGTATTATGACCTGATCGATGAAAAAGCATGGCTATTTATATGTGTCCAAAAACGTTACAGGTCAATCTGACCGGAAGTTGACATATTTTGAATTTCGTATTCACGGATTATGCTAACGAAATGTCTCATTTTTTTGCATGTTAAGCTGTTTTTCATAATTAGAAAATTTATTTCAATTTTAATGTTTTGCATATTTTGATGATAGAAAACATCCATATACGAGTAATTAATTAATTTAACTCAAGACGTAAAACGGCAAAAAATAAAGAATTTTAGAGATGAATATGAGATATTTAGTTAAATCAAGCCATAATATTTGAGCAATAATGTCCGATTTTTTTCATACCAGCATATGAACATGGTCAAATGAGCAGCTTTTTAAAAAATCGAGTAAGGTTCTGTAAGGTCCTGGTAAGTTGGAGAACACTAAGTACGTCAGAAAACCTTGGACAAAGGAAAGAAAGTAACTTGCTTTCTTCCATACATGTTGGTGAAACCACACGTATGTTTGTCGTTTGTTCACTTTTTCATGCAGATATGCGTGTGTAAGTAAATTTCAGAGGCACATTTTCTGAATACAAATCGATCGCTGTTGAAACTCTTTTCCCTACAGAAATTGATGTAATTTTTCCTTGTCAAATTTCTTAACATACGTTTTATTATCCGTGTCACGTACAAAGCATTGGTAAATATGTACATACAAATAGGTATAGATTGAAAATATGTCCATGAAGTTTGATCGAATGATCTCTTCAATGATTCCAGTTTATACTTTGGCACTTGTTTGGTATGTATTATGCATATCCGTAAGAGTATTCATCCCCGGGAAAGCAAACTGACAACAAAATTGGCAAAAGCCAGTATGTAACATTTGACATTAATATTTAATCCGTGGTGTCTATTGAAGGACATAAAGGTGCTGGGAATTGGAAAGATGGATGGAAAGTTGAGCTGTCACATATGTTATTTGTAATTTGCATCTTTATGTTTAAATATACAGAGTATAATTTTTTTTAAATCTCAATATTCATTATAAAAGGGCTTTTGAAAATGTGCCATATGTCTGCCTGCAAAAAATTCATCAAATTATAGTATGAGCTTTGTGGAATATATACATTATCGAATCCTATGCAAGCGTATAAGATTGACTTTAATTTTGATGTTGAATTGTATCCCATTACATGAGAGTGAAAATGAATAGAGTTGCAAAGAAATAAATGAAAATAGTCTAAAGATTTCTCATGTGTACAAATAGCTGCGTAGGCAAATACTAGCATATAAAAGAATGTAGGAACAACATAAGTTTTATAGCAGTTGTCATTTCCGAACAAAAAGAATAAATGTAGTACGTAGTTGTATCTTTTCTGAATTAATTGGGCTTCCAGTTATCAATAAAATTTCAATTTCGTGCCATATGGAGAGCACAAAAAGTAATAATGTCGCTGGAGGAAATTACAGAAGCCTGAATAAAAATCAATTGTGAAACAATCAATCTCCCGTTCTAGAAAGAGTCGACAGGAGTTCACACATGAATTGCGTAGGGAGCTATGTAAGAACTCGTAAGTCAAAATGGGATTTTCTTTGCTCCATCTACAAAGGTATGCAGTCAATTGTATCTGAACGGAAGTAAAAAGCAACTTGGACAAGGATGGAAATCTCAGGCTTTTTGTTTTTTATGAGCTTATGTACAATCAGCCCGTGGTGTGTTATTTATCTGGAAATGACTCTCGAGGGAGGCTTTAACGAATGGTATTTAAAGACATTGAATGAAAACTATTTACTTTTTATGGCTTCAATAGTGAGAATTTAATTATCTTGGGACAATAAAACTTTCACTGCCATTTCCAGCAAGTCCAATAATAAGCAAGGGAAGCAGCAATTACTGAAAAAGCTAGAAGACCATGTTTTTTCAATCTTCAGTCGATTCTTACGACGACGTAGCCAAAACTATTTCTAAGAAAGCAATATTGTAATAGTAATATACCTTGGTACACATGTTATAGTTTTTAAAGAAATAACTCTTACAAAGAACCTAAACTAAAGAAGTAAAGACTTGCAGCCCAGGGAAGAAAGCAGATACCAATGTGTCTGTCAATGTGTCATGTGAAAAGGAAGCCAAAACCACATATTTTTTTCTTTTGTAGCCATAACTTGACATTTTGCCCGCGGAATTCTTCCTTGATTGTATTTCAGATGAATATGCCATGATGGTGATGATCATTACAAAAGTAGTCATGCTCAGATTCATGACATTTTAATTAATACAGTTCTTTAAACAATTTTTGTAATTATAGAGGACAGATTCAAAATTGTACCTGTTTAATTTTCAAAATTACTTTCACTGATTCATACACCGAGTTGAACACGCTAAACAGCAAAATTCACAATTAGGCAAAGCTTTCTAGTGAGTTTTTTGTACATTTGTATAGTTACTTACAACACTTCATATGGTAAAGGAAATAGGTGTACCCACTTGAAGGATAAATTTCAACTGGCATTGAATTTCATTCATATTATCTCAGAAACTGGAATCATGCCGTCAAATCATATTATGTCAAAGCCTTTGCTAGTTTTAGAAACCATTTTTAGCGGTTTAATTATCACTAGTCTCGTTTTTAATATAATTAGACACTCTATACAATGAATCGTGTGGTGTGAATAAAGTACTCTTGAGAGCATATCCTTTATCAAAAGAATATTTCTTACTTGTTGGAAAAGTTTTATGGGGTAAAAAATTTGTCTTCGTAATCGATTAAATAAACAATGGAACGCACTTGTACTCATCCACAACACATTCTACCATGCGTGTACTTATGTACATAAGTATGTCGGTATTATACTTTTGAAATTACATACCATGCCACTTTATATAATATTTTCTGGAAAGATGGATAGTTCTGACAGATTTATAATATGACGTAGATAAATATGAAAGAGGAAATGTTAATAGTATTCTGTTATGAGGTGGAGGTGATAGATCACTGACTGAATATGAGTAGATTCATGATTACATAAAAGAAAAATGTCAGGTATTTTATCCAATATCTCAATAATTTGATTAAAATGTTCCCTAAGTTCTTATTGCTTTTTAATTTTAATTTTCATACTGCCTGAATACCTTTCTTTGTGTACGGTTTCTTTGATATTCAACATGAAAGAGATCAAAAGCTCTATTTTCCAGAATTCTTAAATCTGTCGTTTTCCATGTTTTTGTAACCTCCATATGAACCAGAACAAAATTATTTTTGAAGGAAAATCAAATGTGTCATTGAAAGATTACTAATGCGTCTCTCCCAAAGACGGAAAATGATGTACTACATAATAATATCTGTATTAGTATAATAATCAATTCGTTTCAGTAACCTCATAAGAAATTGCCATTCAAGTCAACATATAGTCGCTGTTGAAGCCCAGATAAGCAAATTTTTTACATTACTTGAGACTGAATAAATAAACTGAGAGAATTTAAGAGATAAGTTTCAGTAAACCTCGACTCAACTTCACAGCCCTTTCGCGGAGAGAAAAATAGGATTGATTTCTTAGAATGTTATGAAAAACCTGATCCATTCATGTATGTATCTTCATTTCTATTGATATTGTATGATGTATACCTATGTCGTAATCGGATACAAGAGCTCTTGCTTTATTGATTTCTATTTTATGAAGAAGAGTAATTTGTATGTTTGCACAAGGCAGGATATACTTGCAATTTTTTGTTGTCGCAAAAGAAGAAACGACACAAGTAAACTCCAATTTGCTCGTGCATTTGAACCGTTCGTATAATACTGTTTGGTTTGTTGATGGAATAATATTCACCAGTAGTTTTTCATACGCTTTTAGAACGCTTATATAGGCACACGCTCGTAGTCTGATACAAAAACTTAGGAGATAAAGCCTTAGTTCGTGGACGTGCATAAGTACACAGAAACTAGAATAATTTTTCTTTCCATCATGTTGGAAGAAAAGGTTCATCATCCCCTCCGGGAACTTGATATTGCTTTCGATGAAAAAGGTGGAGAAAGCACCGCTAATACAAATGGAAAAATGTTGTAAATTTGCAGTCTTTTGAGAAGTTATAATGGAAGAAATGAAGCAAGTCTTTGTAACAAAGTTTTTACAGTCATTTGATAGATTTTATTTGGTTTCTTATTTACCAAAGGAAATATAATAGTTTAATGAAATCCTAAACGAAAAATTGACTAAATTCAGGAACGAATAGAGAAGAATGAATCTTTTTGAAGCATTTCACTCTTTGCATGACATCTGTTGAGAAAAATAGTATTTATGCCTTTTTTTGCAGACAAAGACAAATGCACTCAAACTTTTATGTTAGACTAACAATAAGTAAAAAGGAATGTGGTTACACATTTAAAAAATAAGATGCCAATCTTATTTTATTAATTAACTTTTTTAGACACCCTCATTCAAAATTTAATCAAGTGATATTCTTGAATTATAGATCAAAAGATTAAAATTTCAGGAATATGTGCGCTCTACTAAAGATGCTAAAAATCCTATAATATTTTTCTGCGGAAGGCTAACATTCCTGCGGTTTCAGCAAAAATTTGATGGAATAACCTGAAGGTTGAAGGAATGCCATTAGGAAATCTTAACATTTTAAAGGTAGCGGCTACGATACAGACCTTCAGGGCATGAACTCTTTCAAAGATTTTCAAGAATACGTTGAAAATATTTTAGCATTGACTTTCTCTTATTTATGCCAACTTTAGTGCTTTAACGTAATGATAAGTTTAAAGTTTATCATGGAGGTACATGGCTTATCATGGCTTATTTTTTGTTGATTGCAGCGGTCAAGCTCGGAGAAGAGTGTCTCGCAGATGCGGCGTGCCTTAAGGGAGATGTGAACTCCGATTGTGTTCAAGGGGAAAGACTTAATGCTGTGTGTGAATGCAAGCCACATTATCATGAACTGTATGATAAGAGCATTGCAACGCTGCGATGTGTGCCAGGTACAATATTTTAATATTTGATATTTTAATTGAAGTTAAATACACTATTGTATATCTAATGGAAATTCCATTTAATGCAGAAGCACAACTTCTCAATAACGACCTCACTACCTTGATACTCATTGGAGCCGGAATGACGTTGCTGTGCCTGTTGATATGTTTGGTTTTGCAAATTTTTGCAAGAGCTAGATTTGGACCTAGAAGAGCTGGCCATTATGGAAATGCGAATCTTGCTCCCCCTCCCGTGATACTTTCAATAGATCAAGGTAAAGACTTTACTTACTGTCAAGATAAATACTTTACAAAATAAAGCTTTTGTATAATTTGTGAAATTGTAACTTTTGATGTTGTATATATTAATATGGAACGATGAACGTATGTATAGGTACGAACCTTTACGATCTGTGGCCTACATACAACTGTGCATACATCGTTCTGATTTTGATTTAATCATGACTTTCACCAAAACAATTTTTTTATACTCTTGACCTTTTCATTCACGAATAATTTTTGACAGTATATTTTTAATATAATGTAAAATAGTCTGACCTGTCGGTAAGTTGATTGGAAGGAAAATATACAATTTAACGGACTGACAAAATAGTACCTAACATTTTTACTTGAACCTAAATTGATTTGCTTTTGAAGTTTTGTGTATAATGTGTGAACTGTGGATTTTTATGAAGTTCATAATTTTTTTTGCATGCAAGAAAAGTTATGTTATGAACCAATGAACTGTAAGTGTTGTGTGGTAAAGCATCATTTCTACATGCATAATGTATATATTTACTAACATGTCTGATACTTATATGTTGCACCTTGACTGTATTAGTTATTGCTACTATTATTGTGAGCATGTCGTGTGTCGTATAATAGAGACTCAAAATTAGTTTGCGAATTCTTTGATTGTGTTGTTTGCTTTCACATTTTGTTATGAGTCACTGTTCCCGCAAATTTCCACAAAGTTATAGGCACAAATGCATGATCAAGAGATTAACCAAAGTTGTGTATTTTGACCATAAGATATTGTTAACAATCCCGCTAACTAACCAGTTATATAGAATGGCTTTACATGAAACCAATAATGAATCACACTTACAGATAGCAAAGCACGGTAAATGAAAGTAAAGTAGTAAAGATCGTTTATTAGAAATAGTTCCGATTTACAAGTGTTTGTTTCCACTCGATAATAAATCCGAATTTCCCTGCAAACACCGCATTAAACACAATAGATAATTAAAGTGAAATGCTGAAAAGTACGTGTATATGCTTACCCGCTCTAATTAGAGCTTCAAATATTATAACGACTTAGGTAATTGTATTTGTTACTATAAAATAACATAATGTATATTAAAAGAGCAAACAACTATGAGTAAGCCTGACGGTTATGGATTTGTAAAGCAAATGAAATACTAATTAGATACATAATTCACATCCAACTGACGAAAGACTATAATGACTAAAGGTTAAATGCGACACAAACAGCAATTAGCACTTTATAGTATCAACTATGTATAAACAAACGTTTATAATTTCGCTGTAATAACCAAAATTAAGCCATCTCGACAACATAATTAAGAGCTCGTTTGTATGAAAAATGATAGGTGATATGAGAGCATCTTCTCGGAACTCGTCACAAAGGAGCTCTTTAGGAGGAAGCTCCCGAAGACAATCGGGCTCATTACTTGCTCCTCCAAAAGGCCCAGGTGAATAATACTTCATTTCTTCTAGCTAGAATACTAATAAGAAGCTCTAGAATAAGTTTATAATTTCAAACGGAAACGATTATTGACCTTGACTCGTTCCATGTATGCAATTTTAACATAAGGTGAGGGTTCACGACGGGCGAGCAACTCTTCTATTCGAAGCACAGGCTCTAACCGGAGCCATCGGAGTTACAGTCTGAAGAACCCTGCAAGCAATCACCATCATCAAAGTTTGCAGCACAGACCCTCAGACCCAGAGTCCAGGTCGCACAGTCAATCAAGTCAAATGAATTTAAGTCTGAATCCTCAAGCAAACACGGCTGGTTCCAGTGGTGGTGTCGGTAGTAATAACCCGTCACCAGTTAGTCAGTCTAATCAACCTAGCCCTAGAAAGGCACGCATAGTACTTTCTCCGAATCAAAACTTAATGAATTCTTTTTATTGCAATTCTTTTACCGCTTACGTTTATTTATTTTTTAAATGTAAACTATGTTTAATAAAAATAAGTATGCGCTTATAATTTTTATTTTTCGCATTCAGCATTCAAACACATTAAATGAGCTCTAATATTTATAGGATTTGTGGACGGTAGTGCTCTACTAAATCAATAATTATACAATATAATTTTGAGTAATAAGAATAACATATTCATAAAATCTATATTTCAATAGTTGGATCCAATTTCACTTTATAGAAATTCTCATACATTATTGTATCAATTTAAAGTAAAGGCCTTTATTTGTGTATGTTTAAAATACAATAGGAACATTTTTAAAAACTTGCATTGAAAAGAAAATTTGCCAAGTATTCAATCAAACTAGATCATGCTAGCAGAAAATTTGAAAATGATAGATTTTCTAAAGGAAAATTTTTCAATACAAGTATTATATTTATTCTGTGCCATTCTCTTTGAGAGTCAATACATCTTTGTCGCTCTTGTCATCCTTTTTTCCTACTGAAATATTATATTATCTTGTTGTATAGAAAAATACACATATATTTCTTCCTTTGTTTTTCCGCTTTAGATGATATCAAAAGAGAAAATAAAGATGCTTCTATTACGCCTTTCTTTTCGATTTTTGCATGGTAAAAGATCGCATGACTGCTAGTTAGTCAGATGAATGTGTAGACACGCGGCAGACGAAGTTTCTATTGATCATGATGTATTTGAATCTAATGAATGGTTTCATGTTTTCTTCCAGGCTAAGAGAAGCAGCTCAGCAGGAGCAATCTAACGAAACTCTGGTGAAAGCAGTGAGAAGAAAGCATAATATTGGGGCAGCTTCTTTGTTCATCTACTGTCCGCTCTAACAAAATGTAAAGGAGACAGTCGTCAATTCAACATTTTTATATACTACAAAAAATGAAGATATGCTTTAATATCACATTGAATAGCATTTGGAGAAAATTTAACGATAACGAAGAAAAATCACTCAATTCTTGTCAAAGTTCACTAACTTTCCTTGACTGTGAGCAAAGATTCATGTCCCATTGTTTACTCTGTCATTAACATATTATACTTTTCTTTATAATATACTTTTGAATGACAGGATTTACATTTGAAATTACATTAAAATATAAGTTGGCGCAGTTAATGTTTTGCAGCAAGTTGAATATTTAGAGAATAAAAGAGTTTTTAACTTATGGCCAGATTCCGAATTTGACGATGAAAAGATTGTACAACGACTCTGATGTATGTGTTTTACGCGTTTTTCCAATTTCCTGATGTCTACCAGATTTAAGTCTTACATGTGTAGAGTGTAGACTAACAAATATAAACTGGAAATGAATAAAATGAACTAAAATCCACAGCAAAGGAGAAATAAAAATTTAAAACAATGCTGTTACTTCTGAGTGAATATACTTACTTATCTACTTGCAGTTGTATCTGTAGCAAAACAGCATCATGGAGTAAGTCGGTAACTTGCCGAATAACTTTAAAAAATTGTTTCTTACTTTTTTGTAAGGTAAATACGTGACATTTTGCCTCTCGCATGTCAGCATGTTCAACAATCAAATTCTAAAATTGAAACTAATCGATTATTTAGACATTAAGCCAGAACTTGTGCCAAATGTAGCATTGAAAACAGCATTGCATAAATTTCATTTGGTTGTGAAGGGCATTAGGCACCTCCGTCTCGCTGGTGTGCCAATTTTTAACATATTGAGCGTTTTGTATGATGCTATATTATAAGAATGTACATAAATCAATTATAATGATGTGCTAAAGTATTTAAAGTAGTCTTAAAGTATTTAGTCATGATTAAACTGGAAACAGGTGAATTCTTTTTAAAAACTTTAGTTTACTAGTGCGAATATTAATAACTTTAACTAATAGTAGTAATGGTATTAGGCTAAAACATTTATTTACATTCCATGTTTTTATTATGAACGATTAACCATGCTGAATTCTGCAGTGGTCAGACTTTATAGTGAGTTTCCTGTAAATAAAATTAATAATTGAAAATATATTATATTACAGCATACGAATATAAGAGAAAATAATTATGTTGGACTAGTTAGTAAATACATACAATTATTTGTAAAAATTATGTATGTAGGTATGTGTAAATTATCTTTTTCGATATCTTTTATATCAACAAGATTTTTTATAATGAGTTGAAGACAATGGACGAAGGAGTTTGCTATTTCTATTTCGTAAACTTGATAACAGTCCGATGTAACTGTGCATTTGTGTGTTACTTAAAGGCATGTCTCAATAAACCCCGGATGCTCAGATATAGATATAAAATCTGGGATGAACACCACAAAGTAATACCAAATCAATTGAAGTTATAATCAACAATCAACTTCCTTTTAAGCTGGCATTAACTAATGTTCCAGTTAAGTAAGGCTCAAATAATAAATATAAATTATATACTTTAATTGGCAAGGAACTAGTTTACTTATGAAATTAGATACATTCGACATGCTAGGACATTATCAACGTCTACATAGAGCCAGAGACAACAACTGCAAGTACGCTAGCTACCAAGAATATTGTTGAATAATAAACTGTATATCAAAGTAAATACCATAACTTTAGCATTTAGAAACTTTATGATAATTAAATAACTTGGTGATAATAGTTAAATTATGTATTCTAACAAATGCAATGGTGAAAATGAGCAAACTGTGTGATTGTAGTAAGTACTTACATTGGAAAATTGGAACTTTTGTTGCTATTATAAAGTAAGCATGATATAAATAAAAACAAAAATGTAAAAATAGATACAGTGTACATGTACTTATAATACCAACTAAAATGATAAAACTAAATAGCTGCTAAAATAAGTATAACTGTGACAATCCTCTCTACCTTTCATTCTGTACGAAAGTATGATACAATATATTATTACTTATATTTAATGAATTAATGCATTCCCTGTGCTAAAAGTGTTAATTCCCTCTCCCCTACCCTTGATTATAAAAAAGTTAATGATACAGATGATCTCATACTCATGTGTTTTACGCAGTGACATTGATAATGCCAATGAACAATTATGATTTTGAATAATGTTAATAATGAAAGGAAAGGAATGTTTATGAAATTTACATAGGTATACAATTAAGGTTAAACTTTATGTAATAGATTATGATATCAACTATAAGCAAGCAAGTCAATAAATCTTGAGCATTTTATCATTTCCATGTTTCTGTTTTCTCGACCATAAACCGTAAGGATTTTTCAAGCGGCGATTTTCCAATTTATTTAGTATCTGTACTATTCTGTACTTTGTCTCCTATTAACTGCATGAGAAATACACATAGGTAACCTGAAAAGGCTCAAAATGCTGGTTTCAAATCAAGCAAAGTATGCAAGAACCTGCTTTCTCATACGTACTTTTCCCTGGAAGTGAAAGAAACAGCGCATTACATGAATTAGGTTTTCTGTATTTGGAATGAAGTCGGTAAGTTTCGTACGTAGTTGGAAGTATATGCATATTATCCCGAATATCTGTTCCATGTTCCCATGTCTTTTGATCAAAGCAGTGTCAAGCATGGGCGAATATTTACCATAAAAGTACAGAATAGCAGAACTCTTCGTATGTACTGCTTTCTCTCTTTTGCTTTTGAGCTTACTGGTTCATGACTTGTGACTGTGACTCATTTTCATTTCTCATGCTACCATTCTAACAATGCTATGATACCTTTATGCTATTGCATTGCATTAGTGTGATGATAATACAATACAATGGAGAAGAGAAAGGAGAGAGAAATGAGTAGTACATGCTTTCACATTTCATGCTGGTCGCATATTCTGTATATGATATACATTAAAGATTTGTGCATCAACTTTTAAGAAACATGTGGTTGGATTGGTTTTTGGCAGTGAAAACGTTTTCATTGTCAGAATGGCACAACACAATAAATTATAAACTTTGGGAACTAAATACTAAACACGATTAATATTAACAAAACTGAAATGAAGAATGAAGAAAATTAAAAATCAAATTGGAGAAATCTCTCCTTTACTCTTAAAATCTAATTCTTTTAGTTGATATACAGAAAAATATTTTCTGTCAAGTTGTAACGAACGTGTTGTGTATTTGTGACATTACTATTTCATACCTAGAATTAACTAGGATACCACCAAGCCAAGTACATTTACTTTAATTAGTGGGTAGGTAGAGAGCAACTCATTTGACTGTTCTTCCAGCAAAGCACGCTGGCACAAGTGCTTCTAAAGTCTAAAGTACATTACAGCAACAGATTTTCTTGACTCTGAAACTTATTCTTTGCTATTTAATATTTGTCTTATCAATAATTTGCATTTATTCATCCATCTACATTTATCTGACATGAGATGGCATGCCGCCATTGGTATCCCACATACATATGTTCATCCCTCAAAATCACTTTGAATGAATTAGATCTTCAGGCCGAAGAAAATGCATGTTAGAAAAAAGGCAAAAAATTCAAATTACACAAAATATGTGCATATACTAGGATCTATATGCAAATTCAAACCAACATTTCTGTTAGGCTTATTAGTCAATTTATAGAGTGGCAATGCCTACACGGCACGGAATTTAATGCTTGCTCGTTGTTTTGAAGAAGAGCAATTCATACTGATTCGAAATTGACAGATTTGCATTTCACCATTCCAACTTGGAGAAAATAATGCAGTTTTTCATTTAAAAAAACTAATTTTGTCATTCTGCTTCATATTGACGACAAGTCGTAGTGTTCAAGAAAAATGGTACAATGCTGAATGTGATGATAATGCTATTTGGCGCTCAATCCTGGAAGCTTAGTAGGACTTGGCCAGGAATATATTGTGACTTTAAAAACATATTTCTTCAGACAGGCAACCATAAATATATTGATTTTTACTAAGAGTGCTTAGAATCGCCATTTTCCTTTCCCGTTGTCAGCTACCTGTTGTAAAGAAGATCCTTTAATTGGAGACTTTACGGAAGTTTTGTTTAAACTTAAATTGAAGTACAATACATAAGCTCTGTACTAGTAATTCTGCCGAACGAGCGTAAGATTTAAGTTGAGGGGGTCATTCCGTGTATCTTAAACCAAGGTAATTAATAATTTTTCGAATGTCTTTTAATAATTCATGTATCGTATTATGTCTTTAATTAATACATTTTGTTTAATCTGATCATTTTAATTTGTGATTAGCAAGACAATTCCAGCCCAGTATTTTTCCTTGTGTAATTATAATTTTTGTGTGAAACTTGAAATGAAATTCTACTTTTTTCATTCCAGCCAGACGCATATAAACAACAACGTTTTTCCAAGCTGCGCTGAAGATCTCAATTTGACGTACTATAGTATCAGTAGTCAGTGCCAGTGCCGTTCCATTCCCTTTAAGCCAGGTAAATGTGAGATTAAATAATTGATGATCCCTTTTCTGCTTGAAAAATATTAATGACTAGAATGAAAGAATAATTGCTTAGCTTTCCCTACTTTTACTTATACTTCATATAGATATCACGTTATACCTGGAGTCGTGAAAAAGTACATTTATATTGGACGCATATTTTAATGACAGTCAAAATGATTACCGGTAATATCACTGCTTTAACAATGATGATGCTTTTCTTGAGCGTAATGACCTCTCTGGCAAATACTACTGGTAAGGTTATATACATTATTTAACGAAGCCTAAAAGTACCATTAAAGTAATTCAGCAATGATATGAATGTTATAAACATTTTCTAACATAAAAACTGTAATGGTTGCAGGTAATTTGACAGAAGTTGCCGAAGTTGGAACCAACAAGACTGACAACGGGACGAAAAATACTGGGGATGACAGTGGCGGAATGAGTACGGAACTGAAAGCTTGTTTGTTTATAGCTGGGATATTGACTGTGCTCGCCGTGATTGGCTGTTTCTACATTAAGCAGAAAGCAGACTCCAGTGGCTATGCTTCAGGGAATAATATCCCAAAAACACTTGCTGGGATTTCCGATGATTTCTAGTTCTAGTCGTATACCGTATACCAATTATTGTTTATGAAGAATATTGTACTATCGAAAATCAAAATTAACAATTTCAGGTGATGGAATTTTATTTTTCACACAGCTACTTGTATTTATTGTTACATAATTATTGTTCAAGCCTATGTACCTGCCGTTAGTGTTCATATGTACTTGTTGTGATGTTGGAATTGACTCGTAATTTGTAGGTTTTAACAATGCATTTTCATCAGTAGTTTTTCGTTCGGTAATCTCAATTCATTATTATTTCAGCATAACATTAATGACTATCCACATTATTAATTTGTATGTTAATGTTCAAAGCTTTAGAGTTTAGTTGGTGAAAGTTACTGAGTAGTTTCTAGTTTGTACTCTAGTCTGTATATTGAAAACGAAAGTTTGTAACCACAATCAATTTTATACATATTATTCATATGTTTAGTAAATAAAAATAATGTAATTAAATTTTTTGCGTATCTCAAAAATATTATTTTAGTTTGGAGATAAAAGGTCCATGTCAACTTGCTTCAATGCCCTTAAAGGATCTATTTAAGTACCAATTGCACAAAATATTTAAAACCAAAACGCAAATTAAGCTCATACTCACAACATGACATTTATTATAGAAAAAAATCAGTGAACGCATTATACTTTTCCCATTGACGACATCTTTTAATATTCTTGCCAAGCTTTAGATGAAAACACGAAAAGGGAAGTAACAAAGAGAATCTTGGTGCGTGCATGTGTGCTGTTGCATGTTGTTAGTTGTTAATATGCACAGGAGAAATATATAGAGAACTGTGCAACAATGCCATGAGATGGCTCGCCAAGGTATTTACAAACAATACACATAGCTTCATTGAGTTTCACAAAACAATTCACAAGCAAAAATGCTCCGCTTGCCTTTTTTGAATAAGATGTAAGACTAAGCACTTCTGAAGTAATGTACTGTATACTGTATTTATACTATTTTAACGACTTCATTTTAAGAAAAAAGGTAATAACGGTAAAATTTCTTACCGGACGAGCAATAGTTAATCTTTTTTAGGTTAAATGATTAAAATATGTTCGCTCTACCACCACGTAAAATCACTGTGGTACAATTGGATACATCAGTATTTCTGATAATAATGGAAAAATTACACCACAGTCCAAAATATAAAACATACTTAAGCCTTTTCCAGTGTTTGGAAATCATCCTGAATTAAGACAGTGAAAACCATTGGAGTCCAACATTTACAGCAAACAAAAAGAACAAAATGGTAAATCTTATATGGTAGGTGTTTTATATGCGAATGCACAGTTATAGTCTAAGATTAACGACTTGCAAATGAATTATATTTACATTAATTAAAATTTTAACTATTGATCTTTATATGTTTCATAAGTATATATTGCAGGAACTAGGAACTAAAACTTTCGTTTAGTTTCGCAGGCTCTACCTCGTGTTCTTTGTTGCTCATTTATTTGCATAAAATTGATAAACTTTTTCAAGCTTAAAAAGTTTTCGTGATGAGATTGAATTTATGCAAATGAGATTGATAACTGAGCTTGAAAATGTTCTCTCGTCAATTTTATGCAAATGAGCAAGATCAAATAAGACCTTGTGTGTGGAAGTAAAAAATGCAGTTCCTGAATCTGTACTCATCCTTGTTATACGTTTTGTATTCTTGTTAAATATTATTACATGGAAAACAGATGGAATTGTTCAACAGATGTCGTTCAATTAGTATTCCCTTTCACTTTCTTCAATAAAGACGTTTGAGATTCAAACACTGTATCGGTTTCATACAGGTAAATTTATAAAAATTGATTGACTCGCAAAATTTCACGTTTTTATCTAGTAATATATGGGATCATTTTTGCTGCTAGTTCTATATAATGCATCTTACTTTCCTCTACCCATATTTTCCGATTTATAGCTAAAATTCATCCGAATGACTAGTGTTGGTTTTATTTTAATACATTATTTGAAGTTGAAAATTTTAGTCTTCTCATTCCTTCCGATTAACAGCAAAGGAAGGCGAAGCACATCAAGGAGGTATTGCATGTGTATAATGAACTTGATCATAATTGCGCAAATTGCCGGAGGCAGATTTTTAAAGATTTCTTCTGTTTTCATAATTACATCGCCATGTTCAAAACTTACTCCTCTCCTCACTCGTCAACATCGTTATATTATAACCCAGTCAAGACGATGATGATTAGAGTTTGCACGCCCTTTTTGCTATGCCTGAGTTCTGTGTGGTGTCTATGCGAATAATATGTTGTAGTAATCCTATCATCTCCATTTTCCCTTCTATATAACTTAATGAATCGAATGCAGGAATGTTGGATGTAGCATAAAATAAATAAAACATTTTCGAGCTTTGCAACAATGAAAGAGCCGTTGATTACCTCCTGCCTGCATGCAAGCTGCTAGCTGTCTGCACAAGTAAACAATATAAAGTCAAAGTAAACATGCATGTGAATCGCAAACTCGTCGAAGGCAACTTTGCAACCCTTTTGCACACCAACATTGAACATGTACGTTTTTTCTTGGCTAATGATGATTATGTTATGATAATCATCAATATTTGATAATGAAGATGATGATAATTACAATCTTCAACTCGATAATGATTGCTATCTCTATCCTTTCATAGCTTCTGTATTTCGTTAGTTGATAACTACGTCAATTATTTCTACACTTTGGACTGTGTGGGCTTGGTTTATATACTCACATAATTTCATTAATATGCATAAACAATTCATAAAAATGTTAGTCAAACCGCAAAAATGTGTATGCATAAAAGTAGCGATGAGGTAGCTAGATTTTATTGAAATAATAAATAGAAATACCTTTCCTATGTTCTTATTTAATATAATTTAACTTATACTTTGTTGGTTTGTGCTCTGCACAAAATGTGAAAACCGAAAATGTTAATCTATCTTTGTTATTAATACTCAAAGAAACGTGATAAATGGGTATCATATGTAATTATCATCAGAATATAAATTTTGATGGACAGACGGACAAATCTACAACTTTTACATCATATTAAATATGAACCCTTCATTTAAAATGTAGCTTAATTTTTCTCTTTGCTGTATGAAAACATCCTTATAATTCCTATTGGGATAGGAATGTAAAGGCATACATTTTGAAAATCAAGTGACTCTTAGCTGTCATTAGAGTGCAATCAGTTCAGATCAATCAGTATTTTACTCTGAATTAATTAAAAAGGTATGTGACTACTGGTACTGACAATAATAACTGATTATCTATTCTGATCTTGTTGTTTTTATACATATGTTGATTTTTATGTGTGGAGATAAACCTATATTGAAAAATGGGGGAAAATGTTTGTTAAAACTAAATACAAATACAAATACATCGACCCAATCCGACTCGCTTTTAAAAGAATGTTTGCACGTTATGTTTAGGCAAATATATTTTGAAGTAGATATTTTCCTCCTAACATCTGCACCATGTTTCCTTCATAATAAAACAAAGAAACGCTTTACAGTTTTATGTTAACAATAATTATAGATTGATGTGATTTGATTGTAAAAGTTTCATCATGCTTTTACTAAGTTCACTGATGAATGCGCTTTTCCCTAATTATAATTAAGAAGTGAATTCACGATATATTTGAGGAAATATTATATTTCTTTCCTTTTTTCATATGCCATAAAATCGTGTTGTTCATTCCTTTCACATTGTATATCTGTAATGTTTGATACAGTAATTATAACGATCTACTATGTTAATTCGTAAGTAACAGACATGCATGCATGATAATCAAAGTATCGTAGTACAATGAAATCTTTCGTAAACGTTGATTGACCACTACCGCAACACGTCAGAAAAAGTATTCATTAAAATGTGCTGCCATCAAAGAATGGAATTTCGCTTCAACTGCTGCAGCCGCTGTGAACCAACCCCTAATTATGATTAATTTTGTTCCTTTTTAAAAATTAAATCAAACATGGTGGAGTGATGAAGACAAAGTTCTACTTTTGTAGTATCTACTGAATAAGAATAATATGCATGATTTTATTTTGCTTAATTGTTAGTATGCAAAACCGTTCCTAGACGTCGCGCGTTGTATGATGCAGTATGCGATGTTCTCTGAATACAGTTAAGCGAGTTCGAGTGAAGTAATGGGGAAATAGGAAAATATTTTGGAAAGAATGATGTAAAATATCTAGATTGTCAAACGTATAGTACACGAAAATTATAGGCATTTAGTTTGGATGATTGGTTGGCCAAATTGTCGACAGCTTTAAATAATTTAGAGTGGAATCAAATTATTCATTAATGTTATTTACTCTTCACTTCTGCAGTGAATTTGTATCTTCCTTTATACATTAATAATTAATAATCGTAACGAAAGTCAGCAAAAATTAACACTTAAAGAAAATCCTCTCAATACTTCTGATGATTCATTATGACTGGTAATTGCCCCATTGCATTAACAACAAAACTATTTCATTCAAACATGAGTCTATTGTCCTAATAACGCAACGTGGGACACACTACTTTTTTTCCTTTACACCAACGGCGAACGGGAACAGTTACAGAAACAACAGTTTTAATTTTTGCAAATTATCACGAATATGTACATGAATTTCTGCATGACATTAATATTAACCTTGTATTGTATACTATCATGTCGCATCTAAACATTTCTAGCGGAATATATTACATTATTATACATGTTGATAATAATGTTGTTCATGCTGGTAGACATTCAGAATGTTCACGATAACACTATGAATGTGAGAGCAACGAAATTAAATGAAATTAGCAGTCAACAACATGTTCCCAAATTGCTTGTAATATCATCACATCACATCATCATGCACTACACACCATTATCATTGTCATCATTAGAAAGCACATTTTCAAATGTGCATTATTCTCTCACCAACAGATCATCATAATAATTTCTTTTACATTCATTGTTCGTAGTCGCCAAAGTCATCAAAGACTACAATGGTTAATATTTCTCTACACTTCACAACACAAAGCAAACAACTTGAGTTTCAACTCTAATGCTTGATGAAAATTTGGCGCATCATTTAATACCAAATTATACGACCATTGCCGTCAGCAGTTGTTGTAGTACTCCCATGAAAATTACAGGATGGAAACATTGAATGAGTAACTAATGAATCTAATGAATGATGAGTTTGAGTACTTTGAAACTAGTTCAGTCAGGCCAAACCTAATGGTATTTTTTGCAACTCTGGCACTCATCATGTCAACTAAAGCAATTATCTTGATTACCAACAACCTAAAAAGTATATTTATATGCCTACTTTGGTCTACGGTAAATGCCTAATCTTTATTGTACTTCATTTCTATTCACTTCCCCTGATTCTCTAAGACTTTAAGTTTAGATCTATATAGCCCCTTTCCTCTCAAATTTTAAGAACTAGTGTATCAAAAGCTCTAGCCGGGTAATTGCACCAAAATGAACATGGTTCTCGTATATTTCTGGTTTACTGATTACACTTTCCTTGATAAACGTTACAAAATAACCGGATGAAGCTGTCCATCACAGAGCATTTTCGATACACACGGCAGGATGGTCATAATCATGTTCCCTTTCCATAAGTACCCTCTACTTTGTTTTTGCACCCATCATTAGTGCACTTTAAAGCCACTAATTGCATAGTTATTTTGTTCCTTTTGTCCATCAAGAGTTAACCGGCATCATGTTTTGTTTGTCTGTTATTTTTACTTTTGACTGCCTGCTCAATGATTAGGTTCACCTACCTAAATAAATATCCGCTAAATAGTATCATCTTTGCTAGATATTCTTTCAAAATTTCGTAAACTTTAAGTACTGGCTACCGTTTTTCCTGCAAGGCAGACAAAAAGGAAGTGTAATTTGTAGAGGAAGAACGGGTGCCAAAAAAGTGCACCCATATGCTCAACCATTTTATCCATTTATACTGATTCAAAAGTTGAAATTGCTTAACTTCCACCCATAATCATGGAAATCAGAAACATATATATTGTATTCTCAGAGCCTTATAGTTATAATGTTATTAATTGCCAAAGTAGATATTCGTTCTTGTGCTTGCGTTCAAATCCTTCAAACAGGCATCGCATTTTAAAATTAAATATAATATATCGGTCGTTTTTGTTTAAGAAAGACAATAATCGCTTACAATTAGATATAAATGCACCAGAAATAAAATTTCAAATTACAATTACGAAAGTTATAAAGAGCAACAGTGGTAGCGTTTATATAATAGGTAGATGCCAAACGATCACCGATTATTTGTTAACTACAAAATTAGCCAAAAATTTTCTACAATATCACTTTTAATAAAAAGTTGGACAAAGAATGTGAAAAGTGCATATTGGGACAAAAATAAATTTTTACCTTGAGCAAATCGTTGTCTTGCATTAGTATATTTTTATGAGAGAGTTTTTCATTGCAAAAACAAAAAACAAGCCTTTACCTTTTGAAAATACGTATTTCGTTGAAATGCTCAACACAGCTTCTTTTATCACTTTGTCTGATTAGGCGGATTCTCTTTGATACGTGCTATAATAAAGTTTTTGGAACTTTTCAGGTGATTTGTTTTAAAGATTGCATCATATCTTCTTTTTATTTATTTTAACAGTAAATAGCAACAGTACAATAGGTAGTACTTCTAAACTGTATTCTTTAAAACTAGGTACATGTTTGAAGCCATCGCTAGAAGGGCATTGCACCTTTAAAATAGGAAATTGGTATGGAGTAGATTTTTTTAGACTCTTTAATTAGCCAACTTGATTTTGACAAATAGAACAGGCTTAAATGTATATCCGCATATCTTTGACATAATATGCTATCTCGATAATATTTATGTATTATTATAATATTATTATATGCCTTAAAGTTTTGTAAAAGGTTTACAACTCAGCATGAAATCTCCCGAAATCTGAAATCCTTAATTATTATTAACTGATTTCTTTAAATTGCATGCTTTAAAGACGGCATTCTATAAAAATATCCCTCCCCTTTTTTGAAATCGTTAATTGTAAAACAAATTGAGTCAATCAGAGAACAGAATATGTTATTATGAAAATCTTCTGTTTGGAAGTTCACTATCCTCTCATCATATTTTATCATTACTCCTGGCAGTTTGACTTTTATTTCTCTTAAATTCACTCATTTTCATCAATTTACCTTGTAATTATTTTGGCAACAATTTGAATATATGATTGCAATCAAATATGCAAAAAACACATTTTAATAAAATGTATATACTTATATTTGTTCAATGTATATAGGTAATAGGTGAATAATTTAATGCCAGTGTAGTGTACGTGATTCTGTAGTAAATCCCTGTTTCTAATGTCGGAACCAACTGAGGCAAAAGTACTGTTTGATTGGACAACAAATCAACTGATTTGGCAATTAGTTATCTATCCCTTCATCTTTCTTCTTATCTTCTACTTGTTGTTCTCCCATGTATTTTCTACTACTTATATTAGTGTGTGTGACGTTATGTTACAAATGGCCATCCGGTCACTTTTTCCTTTAATTTTTCTTTCCTTTAGTATTCCATCTTAAAACAAAACATTGATTGACAAGAACATCTACCCTTAAATGTAAGAGAAATTGGTCTATTGGCTGTGGCTGCTCTTTTCCCATTGCACGCACATTCTTAAAAATTTCAAGTAGATTCTCATAATTCCCTAATCCCATCCTTATAAATAAGGACAGATACTAGATGGCTTTTTATTCAAATTGTCAATTGTCATGATGCTTTTTTGCTTTGAATCTCTGGTAATAAGCTACATTTTAGAACAAAACATGGATAACAATGAGTGACGATAGAGAATTTCAAGAGCAGGACATCATTACAGAGAATATTATGACGGGAACTGACAGGAAATGACAACAAAGTCGATAATAACAATGTAAGAAAAAGGTAGCTCCGCCTTCGCGGAGTAAAATCAGTGAGCAACATTAACACAGTTAAGTAGGTTGAAGAATATTTCCCTTCTTAAGTAACATCCATTCTTAGAATCATGTGTAGGTAATACATATCAGTATGTATGTTCATGTTGCATATAGTTTTAACCTCGGTTCTCTTGAAAAATCGTGCATTTTGACTTCCACGAACGTGAGTTTCCTTCATTACACATTTACAGTTTATGTTGTTTTGGCAGGTTAGTCGCTATCTTGCCTGTTGTTTGACATGTTGTTTACTTGTAAATTGGCTATGCTTGGTTGAACAAAGTAACAAATAAGATTTCTGCTGATGCTCTTGTTGAAGATAATCCACAATGGAATATGATTGTATAAGCCAAGAGTCAGATAAATAAAGTACCCAATTTAAGTAGGCAGATTTGGACAAATACAGTTTGAGTTCTAAATGACATCTATAGAAGGTAGTATAACTTGGCCAATTAAGCTTAATGGTATATTCTGTGTTGTTTATCACATATGTGATCATGTTTTGGCAGAAATATATATTTGTTGACAAAGACTTTCCTGACATCCGTGACAATCTGGAACTTAATTTGCTCCATAAAGGAGCCGACACTTTATGCAGTGACATTTTACATATGAACATTTTGCCCATTTGTAAGTCTGTAAATGACAGATTTTATGCATAATACTTATTGCTTATATTTATGTAAATGGTAAAATCAAATGTGCATAGAGTTCAGTATACTACAAGTTTTGTAAGCATGTTCAGGGATTTTAAACTTTATTTCTTTTCTCTCTCAGATTAACTCTCTCTCACTCACTGAATCCACATTAATGCTTATAAGGGTAAAAAAATCGGTTCCGTTTACAAAAGTATTTTGACGTTTACCTTAATAGTCAACTTATTTACGTATCTTATTGGTTTCTACATCTTAATATGCAAAAATTACCTTGTATGTTTTATTACCATAATAAACACCAGAGAGTCATTTTATGCGAATAATTATTACTTTGAATTATTTTAGCAATCTAGTCCAGAGAACAGCTTCTAAATACGTATGTTTTTCAATCTAACAAATCAGGAATATTTCATAGTACAAATTTAAAAAAGTATTTCCATAAAATGCTAGGATTGTGTAAAGCTATGGAGTACGGACTATGGACTGTAGTTTAGCATATTTATTGAAAATTTTATTATACAAAAATTAACTAACTATGTTAATTAACTATGTAGGTTTTTAGCGCATTTACCAACTCAAATAAAACCAAATGAAGAAATATAGCTTTTTAAAACATTTTAAACAATAAAAAAAATTTTCAATGACTTTATATAAAACAGCTAAAATAGCAATAAAACAATAAACCTTCTCTCTCCAACCGTATCTCTTACGAACTTTGTACAAATGGACATACATTTACAAGGTTATTCATTCGTAGAAACTTCAATTGTAATAAGATACTAGACTATAATATTCCTTTGAAATTGTATAGAATATTGTTTCATCATTCCTTTACCTTTTTCTTGAATATTTTGGTTTTCTGCATTATTACTCATCATTATTTTCATTCTTACAAAAAATTACTAATAACAGCAACCACATAGCCGTCACAGCAATGCAGCTGATATTTTCTATCTTATCCATTTATTCCAAGTTTACGGTACACAGCCGTGAATAATGTTGACAGGTTCTTTGAAAGAAAGCATCAAAACACGATCACACCACACAAAAGAACCAGCAAAAGTCGACATAAAAAGGCCACAACACCACGCACATAAAAATGCAAGAAAAGAGAAAACAAAGAACCGGACGGAACATCACATCTTGTCCTACTGCTAAAGTTATAATGATCAGCATACATGGACACCAAAAAACAAAAAAAAAAACAAAACGTTTTCTATTGTTATCGCTGTTATCCTTTAAAAGGGAACTAAAATGGATGGGCGGTCAGGGTGCTACCGGGACCTCTCTCTCTGCAAAACCTTACATGTCACAATAGCTACTTAACCAGGAATATTTTGAAGTTTTTCCATCAAGCATCAAACACCCTCTTTCTTTTCTGAACTTTTTAACAAATATACATTTGACATAATATTATATTGTTTGCTTCAAACACACATGCACACAAATCGTTAAATCAAAGTGTTTTCAATTTCTAGAGTCATTCATGTTTTATGCTTCGGTCATGCCGAGAGGAGAGGTCAAAATGGTAGAGTTGAGTTGAGTATATGGATAAATCAGCATTATGATGACAATAATTCGATAGCGAACCAATAACATGTACAATTAGTGAAATGATTAATTGTTTAAGCAAGTTTCATTTTTAAAAAGGCACAATAAAACAAAAGTACCAAACTGTTGTTATCTAGGTTTGAATACGAAAATTTCTATTAATAAAGAATCGACTCGACTCTTTATATAATGCGCTCTGTAGTGTATTAGGTATTAGGCTTTGTTTGGTACAAAAGTTTCAGAATATTTTTGTAGTTTAGCTCAGTTTTAGTACCAAGCCGCATAACCCCAGCCAAAAGTTGCTTTATTCAACCAAACTCAGCAATTGCACAGTGCAGTGCAGATTGCGAACTCATAAATGATGATGCGATATGCGATTCATGCGATGGTTAGCCACAGTACAGTACTGGAATAACTTAATGAACATGTTTTTTCCTACAGCATCATGATCCAGTCATAGTCATAACATGAAGATCAAGCAAGTAGAGCAAGATGCTAATCATGAGAAAATGCAAATAATAAACATTCTTGTCAAAATTGAAAATTAAAAGTGGAGATTTTTATTAAGGACGAAATTAATAATGAACAAAATGAAATATTGCATATAATATAAAAATACAATACACAAACTGGAATTGTACGTTGGACTTAATTGAACAGCAAAGTTAGCCCTCAAGGACTAGGTCGACAATTTAAGATGTATGCAATATGTAGTTGTCATTGTCATTACTTTGCTCAGGATGCAGTCTACATCCAAATTCATATTTTCTAAATTCCCGGATTCTTTCATCAAGCTGGAGTTTGTGTTCAGCTCGGCAGCAAAGCAAAGATTCAGTCTTGTACGTGCCCGTTTCCACGATCTTTGGCTTCTAGCATTTTGTAAAGCTCAATGATTTGTGGAATAACTCGAACTCGAGTTTTCTTCTTTCTCTTTTCCAACTGCTTGTTAGATTGTACATGCTTATCAGCATTACGATCTGAACACAGATCCACCACCTGCTCAATTGAGTTTACCTCAACATTCCCTGTGGGTTCAGCCGATCCTAAATCCTCGTTAGTGGATTCCATCTTGGTTGCACCCAAGTCCACATTTACTTGGTCAAGTTTCACTTCAGCTTTAACAGGCTCCATTTCTGCTATGGGAGGCACTACATTCGCTTTGGCAGGCTCTGCAACCACTTCGGCAAGCTCTACACCTATTTCAGCTTTAGCAGGCTCCATTTCTGCTACGGGAGGCTCTACATTCACTTCAGCTTTAGCAGGCTCCATTTCTGCTACGGGAGGCTCTACATCCATTTCGGCAGGCGCTATATACACTTCGGCAGGTCCTGCATATCTTTCATCGGAAACCCCTACATTTGCCTCGGAAGACTCCACATTTGCTGGAAATTCCACATTCAAAGAGGAGGTTGAGGTGCAACTCCCCAATTCCAGTCCACAGTCGTTTTTCAGAACCGGAACTGGCTGCTCAACATCAGTTTCATTCATGGACATCGCATTTGTTTCAATGGAACAAATAGGCGTTTCATTTCTAGCTTTGTCTTCACTACCTCCTGGTGACGAGACGACTTGGACATACTTCTGTATGTAAGCAGCAAATGTTAGCCTCGTGTCTTCCAGAACTGGAGGTTCATCATCATCCTCATTTTCATTTGGATCCCGAGTTCTTTCAGCTCTATCAATCTTTAATAAAATGGATAACTTTATAGAATTTCAATAATTTTTATAAATAAGAAGACGACAGCGTTTTTACTAAACGGATTTTTATAGTAATATATATCATTACCATATCCATATCTCGAAATCCCTCTGCAGTTTCTTTTAAAGCTGGTACAACTGGGTTATTTATATTTGGCAGCACTGGTGGAATGGCCATCTTTGAAGCTTTCTTCCGACTTCCCTGACGTTTCTTTGAAGCCTTTCTTTTATTGGCAGTAGATGCAGATGCAGTTACTGTTAGTACCGTGGCAGGAGTTTCGGATGAAATATCGTTTCCACGCACTTCTTCAGGCCGCAAAGGTTGTCTGACAATGCCGCTTTCTCCGCCAAGAACTCTGTACATTGGATTTGGATTCCTAAAAATAAAGAAATAATATTATGAATTACTAAAAAATTATAAAATTACAACTATTTCAGATTGAAACTGCGTATTACCGTGTAGCTCGCTTGGGGCGATCCATTTTGGAAACTTTCTTTTCCACTTAGAAAATTTCAAATGTGCTAGAGAAACTGTATTCTCCAAATGAGAAATTAAAGCTCTCTGTGCGTGGTATGATAGCAGTGGGGTCAGGAACTTTTATGATCTAAGAACCTTACAGATGTTTCAAAACGAATGGAATAATTACCTAAAATGTCTGGCTTTATATAGTAGCCCTTGGCATGAAAAATCGTTGATAAAATAAAATGGCGATGCGTTGGGCATAATAAATAATATACATATACATCGTCATCATACATATTTCCGGTTCCAGTGAAAAATAAATTAAATTAAGCAATTTTTCTTGCCGAGACGTTATTTCCATTTTGTATATATTTTAATTAGTATTTATTTGTCGTCTTTGAATTTATAATGCCTTTTACTCACCATTCTGATGACTGAAATAATTTTAGGACGTGCTTGCTTTCTCCAGGTTTATTTATGATAATTCCTCATTAATAGCAAATACCAAACTCATGATTTGCGAGAAAGCTTAAACTTCATAGCACAATTCTCCTGAATTTGACAATGAAATTCAAATTCCAACATCGCAGGCAAAGTGCTAATCCAAGAAAAACTTGCTAGACATTACGATGAGAAAAATAGCATTTATGAAACATTATTGAAACAAGAATTATTAAAATAAAGAAGTAAAACCACAAAAACGTCTTCATTTCATGTGGCTGCTACGATTCAGCATTTAAATATTGAAAAAATGAACAAAGAAAGTAATTTGTAAGCAAATGACTTCCGACCATTTGTGCAAAAGTACTAGTGAATTATAATGTAGATTTATAAATTCATATTCTCAGAAAAATACAGTTACTTTTAAATATTACATTACGCTAATTAATCACCAACTTAAGGCGTTTCAATGTCCACATACTCATTAAACAGGCTGCTGGAAATTGTAAGTATAGATGACAATACTCGTCACAAATCGCGGGCTCTATGGACATGGGCCATTACCCATTACCCACCCATGTGAAAATTCAAAAACATCTTATTTACGGTTAATTTTAAACGTCAAAAATTAAAATGTTGGAGTTTTAAAGATCGTTGCACGGATCTAAATCGCATGACCTTTCGAACGATATGTAACACAATTTGAATGATCTGACGTTTCTGATATCATTTAACCCAAAGGAGCTCAACAAATACCTATTATAATGGTTGGCTATCTACCTTTCATTGTCTGCATTGCTACATGGAAAGTTCTTTCATCTAGAACTTTTTTTACTCTTATGGAAACTTAATCATAGCATAATGTTCGATTATTAGATATACCAACTTTCTACTATGCGTAGCCAGAGCCAGACTTTCTCATAATCATTTTGTCTTGCAATGTAACGTTACAACCTGCAAACACCAGTTTCGAAAAATATACAGCTAACCAAGAATATTAATGTTTCAATAACAGTGTTTGAAACAAAACTGAAAATAATGTTCGTATTCCATACATCGGGTGTCATGATTAAAATACTCTTTGTCTTTATAGTACTTTTTACTTGTTTCCATTTTGGAGATACACGACATAGACAACACAGACAAAAAGGACGTGCTGCAGATCCAAAACGGAAACAGCGCCAGTTCCCGATTTGCGTCGACGAACTAAATGGTGCAATTACATCCAAAACCAAAGCTCCAGAAGAGAAAGGACTTGCAAGATTTACACATGTTTTCGATTTTTTGAAGCAAAATACTTATATTGCGGTTTCGAAGAAAAACACGAGTCCCTCCGGAATGATAAAAGTATTTTCATTTAATTTGATTGTCATTGTTTAGAAACGTTGTGAAAGTCTAAAAGCAGCTAAACAGTAGCCATAAATAATTAGGACTAGGACTATTTTAATATTTTCTCGTAGATTGAACTATCTGCAGTAAAAATAGATGATGCAAACAGTGGATATAAAGACACGTTAAGAAATTGGGTACATATTCACATCACATCCGAAGCTGATCTAGAAGCAATATATGTTCAAGCAAATAGGTTTGTAGCTTGAAAAGAATATTGTGTACATAAAATGACGATTTAATCCTGTGCATGCATAAAAATGAATTTTAATTAAGTCAATTAATGCGAATTAATTTCATAGTGCCCCATGGGGTATTCCGTTTGGAGAGTTTGTAGCCGATTTTGATTGTGAAGACTGTAAACCAAGGAAAACATCATTTTACAAGGATGATATCCATATTATTCCTTGCTACAAACGAGCGGCTTTAGCATATACGGTAAATAGCATACATACATTCATACATACAGTATTTACAGTACAATTGCAATAATTGCTATAAATATGCTATTTTACTTTACTAAATTTATTTGATGCTAAATGTACTATGTTACATTATTCCACATATTCTAGCATCCAAATGTCTTCACAATTGGTGGTAATGAAATCGAAGATGACTCCCCTAAAAAGAGAACATATTTCAAAGACATACATTTTAATTTTAGATACACACAGTATCCCTGCGTTGAGCATACATATGCCCAATTCCTGTAAGATTTATCATGAAATTTTTCCAAAATATAATATGGGGTGTGTTATTTGATGTACGATTACTTTCTTTTGCAATTCTCTAGAATTATTGCGGTGAGAAACTTTAAGGGCAACTATACTCGTTTCGAAACTTTTTACAGTCAAATTTATGAATTGGATGTTGAGGACAATCCAACTGGAGCCTACTATCCATTTTACTACGGTTGGGAGACTTATCACATCAAATGTCACGCCGGTGACCTCGAAAATGACTTCAAACCTTATTCTATGGCCGATCCGACATTAAAATTGCGGCAAAGCAAAGTTTTCGATACATGTTTATTGGATACATTCAGCGAGGATAACAATCGATGGTTTACTTGTCCACCTGGACCAATAATAATTAATGATGATGGTGAAGTACCAACAACACAACAAGAATGGAAGGATTTTAGAATCAAATACGAACTGAAAGGAGATCCCAGTGTGGCTGAATATGGAGACAATGCAAATTTTTGTCCGGACAGTGGCACTTGGGAGTGAGTTTTCAAGAACGTTTATAGTGATTAAAAAGTATAATGAAAAATAGAATTTTAAAAGGCTTTGTTTGTCTCATTTATGCTATGCTAGTTGGACAGTTGGTGATCTAGACTGGACTCTTCCAATTGATATTGAGGTGGTAATTGAACCGGGTACTTTAAATTTAACGACTGTCATCCAGTCACAGCTCCCAAGTATAGACGGTTATGAATGTATTGAAACTGCATCAAAATTAAAGTGCGAGAAGAGAGTCAACGCGTCACAAAAACAATACTGTGGTGACTATCATGCTAATGATTGCAGTGCGCAAAGCCTGGAGAATACAAATACTATTCCCTTATTTGGAAAAGATAGTACTACCGGGAATTACAGGCTTAAAGATGTGCCGTGTTCTAGTCTGAATTTCACTGACGAAATCGATGTGATCGGGATTAGTTGGGGAAATGTGATGAAATAGAAATAATTAAATTTATAAGCTACCACATCATACATTTTTACAAACAAGTTAAAATAATTCCATATCTTTTCAAACTAGAAATGGGTTTTAAACCTTCATGGTAAATTAATGATATTTACCTGGACAGTAGCCTGGAACGTGGTTGCATTTACAGCTCGCTTTATGAAAGAGTACACGGTTATTGAACGAAGGTCAAGCTATTTTGGAATTGGAAATTGGTTATGGGTATGTTATGTGTTCCATGGAAAATGTACCCACTTGTATTCTTGCCTACGATTTGTGTATAATTTCTGTTTTTGATACATAGCATCACATAATCTGGACACACATTGCTTGGATGGGCATGGTGGCAGGGGTGTTCTTAATGTCTCATCAACATGAAACTGAAAGGGAGCAACTTGGGAATAAGGACACAAAAAGTATTAATCTTCATGACTTGTGCAATCTTCACCTTAGCGCAAATGAAACACAGACGTGTTTGTCATTTGAGAGGAAAATTCATAATCAATGCGGTGTGGCTGCCTGTTTTTTCTTCTTTCTCAGCTATGTTTCTGCATGGGGACGACCAGTAAATCGATTTCTGCGTATACTTGTCGTTTCCTATCACTTAGGAATGGCATATGGAGGGAAATTTATATTCTGCAAGTTATTTTAGATACATATAAAATGTAATGAAATGATGCTTGAAAGCTTTTTATTTTCATTTAAAATATTGTGTCCAGATTTTATAGTGGTGTACGGCTACTTGGGGAACCGCGATGTGGTTCGCTGGAAAACATTTATTGGAGTGATATTAATCGACATGGCTTCGTTGGTCATGTTCATAATTGCTACAGTGTATAACTGCTTCATAGACAGAAAATTCGTTGTTGAAGGAAGGAGGCAATTTCCAATTCCAGAAGGCCTTGATACTTACGATTTTCCTCCTAAAATGCAAAGAATTGTTAGTCTTATATTACCAGTACATATAATAATACAATTGGGATGCTTCTTTTGGATTTTGGGTACTTTTGAGACTGAAACGAATCTCTGCAAACGAGGATAGTCTAACTATATATATTGGTTATTATATGAGTTAAGTATGGAAAATGTGTAGACTTATATCTACCTGTAAGAATTAATTAATTAATCAAATTGAATAATATTACTCGTAAGTAACGTTTAAAACTAAATGTATGATGAATAAAAAAAATGTTCGTCACGTAGTGTTTCATGCGCACCAATATTGTTTAAAACCATTTCCTGTATTTGGTACATTTTTCATAGCAATTGAATTTTAATATCCTTTGTTATCGTATCATAAAAGGATCACTTCTCAAAAAGAAGGACCTCACAACAACTAAAACCCCAGAAAAGAAAAGACGACAAGCGACAGACAGCTTTGATCTTTAGTGTTTAGTATTGACAGGGAGAACAGCGATAAGAAAAAGACAAACGCAGAAGGGAAACCGAAAGCCCGCAGTCACTGCAAAAGTAATAATCTTTTAAGAGTTGTTATATAACAAGAAAATGACAACAGGTAAGTAATAACAATGATACATTAGGGTCATTACTATTAAGAACAAACAATACTATGTTCCCCTTTACTATGTACCATTAAAACGCTATATCCACGTTGCATTCATGCATTAAGTACAAGTGTCCCACGGTGTAAGATTGTGGTTTACTACTTGGTCTTCACACACAGGAAGATAAATTCATGCCAACAAGAAAAGCAAAAGTAAACAAAGAGAGTGTCCTATCGCCTGATCTCCAATCTCCATCCACCATTATTACATGGTGTTGTATTCGGTCATAATATGAGTGATCCTGGCCCTGATATTATGCTGAATAATATAGTAGGATGAAGCACAGATT